>DWDV01002214.1:0-11895 GCA_018245615.1 Mimoniades ocyalus
AAAATGCCTCGCTATGGAGAAGAAGCGGCGAAAGAAACTCCATAGGTGTGCTTCTGCATCTTTTTTTTTTAAAAAAAGCACTTATGTTCAGATATTGATTATAATTTATAATTTATAAAAATGTGAAATATACATTCCGTTCGCGATCCTTAAATAAATAAATAAAAATAAAATAAAATATGTTCGTATTGTGTCGGCCGAAATCAAATAGGTAAGTAAGAGAATTAATTATTCATCAGCAGCCTATCTCAGTCCACAGATAGACATAGTCCTCCCCAAAAAGCGCAGTAAAAAAATACTATAATTAGTTAATACAAAAATAAAATTATGTACTGACACTGTATACGAATAATTCAGTATAATTTTTAATACAACGTATAATGAAACTTCTGTACAATTATTTCATAAATCATAAAGAAATTTTTTTTTTTTTATGCACATGTACTTCTAATGTTATCAGTATCGTCCTATTGCAGTTAACTGCTATGCATAGGCCTAACCCGAGGGGTTATGCCCATAATCCCCATGCTGAGCATGCGGGGTGTGCATCGCAGAGCACAGCATCTCCCACCAACTACGCTGATGCCCATAGTCGGCCGGGGTCTATTATGTTATGAATTTTGCTTTTAACTTAAAATGAATAATTATTGAAACAACCTAGACAACATTCTTAATCTTAAAATGCTCTACTTTGTTGTATAAGATTGATTTAATGTATGCACATATTTTTTTCTTTACGTTTTTTAACTTGCAACATTTGACAAATGTCAATGTCGCAGTCAAGGGCCGATCCCGATCCAGCTTTGGCGCCGAGAGGGGGGGGTCACATAGTCGTGGTTCACAAGAAGTTATAGTTTAATTTTGATAATAATAGATAGAAGTTAAAAGTACATATTTTATTAATAAATGTAAGTACTGTACTTAAAAATTATAGCTATACTATCTATATTTAAAAAAAACAATCAATTTTTCTTTGACGTCTTCTCACGAAACGCGTTATCACTTCATCTACTTCAATGGGTACGTTTTTATGGACGTGAACCCAGTCCAGAGGGGTGGGGGGGGTCATGACCTCAGGTTCCGCCCTTGGTCGCAGTGACGTTGAATTGACTGGCTCTAGCCGATTTGCTATCACAAACTCATGTCACTTTGCGAAATATACAAACTTGTGCAATTAACTTGGATATTACAAAAATAGTAATATGAATATGAGTAATGTATCACCTTTTTTATTATAAATGCCTACAATATTTTGTCATTGGGTAAATATATGATTTATTGAATTCATGAACATGTTACTTTTTGAGATATTATTTTAGGTCTATTAGAAAATAGTCTATAATCTTTCTGATTGTAAAAATCTCGTGTCACAGTGTTAATGGTCAAATTCCCCCGAAACGGTTTAACCGAATTTTGTGTAATTTTGCTGTCTAATATTTTTAGATCTGATAATAGGTAATAGGTTCAAACGTTTATAACATTCGAATATACCTACAATAGATTCTTTATTTTTTATTCAAGAAATAATTTCTTTTGCAGAGCAACGTTTACAGTATTAGCTAGTAATATCTAGGTATTAATATGTACATAATATAGTTTATGAACCGTCTGTTTACTCTAGAGCATGCGTTTGCTTAGTTTGGGACAAAATGGCCTTGTCCGATGTCCTAAAGTCTATGCATTTCTTGCATTCAGTCTGTTGTACGTTGTAGACTCCTCCAAGTTTTTAGCCATTCTCCCCATATTCGTAATATTATGTGTTTTTCAATTATATCGTAAAATCACCCATGAACGAACTTAGTTAACTCGTATTTAATATTAAGGCATTAGAAATGCAACCATATATTCTCTCAGTTTAGTAAAGAGGTAGATGTAAGTTAATGTTGACCAATGTAGCTGTTTTTATTAATTTTGCTCCAGTATCTAATAAAATTCGTAAAATATAATAGTAAATAATAGGTAGGTACAACAATTTTAGGTCATTAGTATAAATATCAAAAAAGTTATGGACCTCATATATACCACAAAAACCACATGTGTACGTAATATCTACTATAATAATAATATATTGTTCTGTACATGTATATATATAACAAAATACAAATAATTTCTAGTGCATCATATATTCCTTAATACACAAAAAACCCGCAATAAAATTGCTCGTAAATAGATCAACAGGAAAACTGTCAAATTTCGCAACCGTTTCAGTAATCCTTTATCATGCGGCTAAATAACATTGCCGTGGTCAATTCAGTTCATGTAGATTATGACTTCGTTCGTATTTCACTGTTATTTTACTTTCTGAATATGACTTGCTATAATGATCGTTAATGTTAATATTTATTAATTTTCAGGTTCAGAATGTTAATCCTAACGGGAAAAAATCTTGGTGAAAGACATCGGGAATTTAATGATAAACTAGCCACAGCCGCAGATAAAAAAACAAGCGTTGCGGACATAGAGCTTGAAGAAGAGCAATCGGACATCGACAAATTATTCAAGATTGGTCTTGCGTCAAGATTTAAAAAATTCGAATATATTGTCGAGACTTTAAAGAGCGGCAATAGTTTGTACGTAACACGAGCCCTTAAGTGTTCATGGATATATGATGATGAGTATATGAATATCATAAATCCTAGTTATCTCCAGCAAAACATATTTCCACATATGTCTCTAGGAATGAAAAAGAAAATGCTTACAATAATATCATTACATGTAAGAAATGAACACAGAGTCATCTCTTTCTACAAATATTGTAGGAACACTAAATTCAAGAAGCTGGCTTTTAAATTTTTAGCATACACTCCAGAACCATTTAAAATGAATTTAGTCATAAACGACGATCATTTTAATTATTTCGAGGATGACAAATATTTAAAAGATTTTATAGGTAATTCGTTATCACTCGCTATTGCTTATGTTGAAATGCATTCTGCCGAGGACAGGATTTCTGTCCTGCACTGCTTGCGTTTTTTATATTTTACGTATACAGAGGAATATTTAGAAATGTTAGAAAAATACGATCGGAATGACGTAAAATATCCCAACAGTACTGAAAGGTTAGGTATCAAAATGTCAAAAAATATTTTAAAGAAACATAAAAATAGAATCTGGAATTATCCCGTTTTATACATTAACAAGCTTAACAAAAGTATGCTTGTGAAATTTCTCACGATTGAAGATGTTAAAAACTTAGGGCCAATGATATTACCAACTACGTCCGATGACTTCTGGTCGATCGATTTTTACAATTCGTATAAGTTCATCCTGGATATGATTCCATCAACGGATCTATTTGTTTATTTGAAAAGAATATTTACTCTTAAATATACCAATGATATGTTTGAAATGAGTTATAAGTTCTATAGCTTGAATTATTATGAAATGCTCTCAGTTGAAGAGCAAGAGTCATGGGCGTTGCGTCACATAGAGAGCGACGAGGACGTGCTTGGAAACGATAATAATTACGTATGGTATAAATTTGTTAGATTTGACAGAGCTTTAGAAGAAATTAAAAAAATAGTTTTTGTTACTGTAAGAAATTGTAAAAGATCGGTCATAGTTAATAATCTTGTATATTCCGCTAAAAATCAGGATGACTTGACTAAATTGTTGTATTATTATTACGAAAGGCATGTCAACGAAAGTTTTGAAGACAAAACGAGTTTTATAGACAAGATCATATCTGTGCACAATGTCTATTCTTTTACGGATGAATGTTGGACATCATTTAACAAATTATTACACAGTTTAGAAAATTCCATAAATTCCATAAATTGGAGACTGAAGCAATACGTAATGATGTCATCGATTTATCATGTACTAAATAAAAAAGAATTTCCTCCAGACCTAGAAGCCTGTTTTAAAAATGATCGCTGTTTTGACATGTACCATGAGCAAATTAACGCTTTGTCTGAGGGACAACGTAACTTTTTTATGAAGTATTGGTTAGAAATACGAGCTGACGAGTTAAGAATCTTGCTGGAAAAACCACGTGATGAAAAAAATCAAGAAGATATCCGTGATAAAGTGTATCTCATATGGTGTATGATATGGTTTTATAACAGAGACGAGAAAGAATGTCCCGAAATAGTTATGAATTATATGAAATCAAATTTGGATTTTTACGCGAATCATTCAGCGATAAGACCAAAATTTCAAATTATGACTGAAGGAGATTTTGCCCGTTCATTAAAAAATGACATACAAGTGTCCATTAATAATATTGCAAGAGTTAAATGCAATGCATATAGATTTTTGTTCAGATTGAATCGTTTCTTCAGAAAAATAAAAGTATATTTTTCGAACGATGTATCTCGAGCTTACTTAGAATATTTTTTGGATTCCTTGGAGTCACTAAGGAATGTTGCGGTGGGCGACCGAGTTTACAGAAACATAAAAATGGCTGTTGCTGGCGTGTTTCAATTAGCTAGCAAAGAAGTGCAATTATCTTTGCTTGAAAAATATGCACCTGTGAATAAAAAAATAGACCATTCAAAGATAGACGACTATTTATTACAAGTGCAAAAGGCTATATGTCGCTTGATTTATTATTCCAACCCGCCTTTTCAATTATCAAACATTCGGAAATATGTAACTGGCGATTATCTTAAGTATTGCTTGCCATTGTTTAATAATTACTCGGTTAACCTACCTCTGATTCGCGCCAAAGAATTTATACATGAAATCATAGATTCACCTGTATCTGTACAAAAGCATGGATTGCGTTTGGCTTTCAAATGTTTCAATACTGATGATTTGGCTCCAATTATTAATAACGTTTGGAAGAAAACAAGAAATGTGTCTTTACGATTGCTTCTATATAAGTCATTGTTTATGAAAATGGTGAATGAAGATGGTGATTCGCAAAAAGCGATGTGTGATGTTTTGAAAATGTATACGCTGAAGCTAAATGATAGAGACGATTCCATTGTGTTTGATCTATTGGTGTCAGATGAAATGCCTGAAGATTACCGAGGAGATTTTATAGAGACGGCTTGGCAAACTGTTAGTAAATTTTCTAACAAGAATCTAAATCTGGTTCGTAAAACAAGCATTATATATCATATGAAAGACAACATTTATATGGTTAAACGTAAGTTTTTAAGGGAATATGTAATCGACGAACACGTTCACATGTTGGTGAACAAAAATACTCTTAAACCAAATTGCGGGTCGCACAAAATCGAAGACTTAATTAAGGCGAAATGGGATCTAACAGCGAAATTTATTGTGAGTTGTAACACGAGCTCGGAATTAATTAAAGAAAATTGGACATTAGCACAGAGCATTCTGACTAAATGCATGGAGATGTGGAGTTACCAGAACAAGAATGTCTTTACTTATCGAAAGTTTTGTAGAGAATTTCTAAACACTATACACGAGGAAAGCTGTTCAGATATCGGACGTTACACTAACGTCATACCAATTTATCGATACATACTCAATCTGATGCAAAAATCCTTACCGAAAGTAGAAATGTATTTAGTCCAATGGAATTGGAAATTATATATAGAGAGCAGAAGAGTAATATATATTCATCACGTTAGGCACGACGGATGTACGAATTTTACTTATCCGTGCGCGTTTGAAGTCGCTGATGCTTTCGCTAAAACCGTAGGTAAGATTGTAAAGAAACTCGTGGACAATGAACAGTTTTATTACAGTTTTTTCCCGGAAATGGCAAACGGGGTGAAGAATGTGTGCCATACAATGGCAGATATCACGAGTTTCAGTCCAGAAGGGTTTAAAATACTGTTCAGTGGACATTTGACTCAATATAACATATACGAAACACAAACGTTAGCTGTAATAGTAATACCGGAATATCCTCCAGAGCATTGGGAAAAGAGGCACGAAAATGCAATTGGAATGATGAAACAGTACGACGACGATGAGATCAAAGGTCACATATTAAAAAAAATTCCTCATTTAGGCTGTGATGTAAATAAAATACCATAGATATTGAGACCAACTTAGTATTAAGTAATAAAAGTAATCATGATAACTTATATTTCAAGATTTAACCAAAATAAAACCGAAGTCGAAGTGCCATCTTATGTAAAAATACTTCTCCATAAGACTTACTTTTTTTATCCTTTATTCCTTCATTTATTATATAAACATTTATCATTATGACTTATTTTTGTTCCGTTTGATATTTATAATATGTGTGATTTGATTATATTTTTGTAAGCATGTATAAAACCTTTACCTATACGAAGATTTCTATACATCCACTTACCACAACTAGTCAACTATGAATACTGGGATGTGCCATACCAGAAATATATCAGAAAATAAAGACTGTGTATATTTTTACATATTCCGTTGAGCTACAACTAAAAAAATATTGTTAATTTAAAATAGAATACCCATGGTGCCTCGGAAGACTACTAAGCGTCATTTTGTTAAATTTAATCAGACATAAATATAACAGTTAACATGTGATTGGGCAAAAATGCATCGCAGTTTGTATTTAAAATTTAATTTTTTTAAATTATCATTTTAAAAATGTTCATAACAATAAATGTTATTTTTTACTTGAGATGAATTATTACAGGGTAACAAATGAAGAGACAAGAAAAATTTCTGCAAACTTAAAATTTTTAATCTACCAAAAATGCAACATTTATCAATACTCCGTATAAAAAATAATTAGATAACAACGAATATTCAATCTGCTACGACAAAATCCTAATCGGATGAAGCGTTCTTACAAAATGTATCACTTTAAAATTACACATATTTATGTAAATGTACACATATCTTTAATTAGATCGAGTAACAGCCTCAAATTGCATTACTGGTATATTGAAACCCATAAAACCTTACAACCATTTGCTTTCTATCGTGTCTCTAAAGTATTAACTATATAACGTACAAATTATATTACTAATTGCTTGTAAAATTTGTAACATTCAAAAATCAATCGAAACACAACTCATAATATTTGGAAATATTCTAGAGTTATTAGACGTGTTCTATGGAAATAGGTATTACTCGATCGCGCAAATTATTCGATTCATTCGTTACAAGCGAGATAGGCAAACGTAAATAATCTCGTATTGTACCAGTTGTTCCAGTTGGCAGGGGTGAGCAGGGACACTAAGACCCCGGACGTTACGCCTCAGATCGAGGTAGGGGTAAACTTTGACCGATTTCAAATAGAAGTTTAAATCTAAATGAGACTAGTAACGAATGTCCTACGTACTAGTGTAAACCCCTCTTTACTTTCCCCAAAAACGAAGCTAAAGAATTTCAGGGCGCTTATAATATAGTCAATCATCAAGCTATTACTGCGTCTCGTAGTGAAGAACAGTAATCATTTCTCTGTTCCTGTTCAATTTACAAGACTCTAGAGGGATAGATTTTTATATAAAAAAATTACAAGAAATGGACACCACGTATGTGGCATTTCATACTTAATAACAACAGAGCACTTAACTTTTTCAGCATATTTTTTTAAACTAAACTGAAAAAAAACCACAACACAACGTTACAATACAATACTAATTTAGCCATTATATACATAGCAACATGAAAACAGTATTTTCATATGATACTGACTCAGCAATATGGTAAATTATATAAGGAAATGTGACAAGTAATATTTTGAAAATTACAATACACGGAATGTGAGGAAATACATGCACGAAACATCAGAACTTCTAGACATTTCTATATAATATTTATCGATAGGTACATAAATACACAATTAACGATTTAAATTGTGCAATCGTTTCAGACCATGATTCTAGAGCACGAACAGCTTTTGGTCTCCCATTTAAATAATGTACTCGTAGTAATGTATTTTGGATATATAAGAATAAATTATTACTTGCTAACAAACGAAATAAAATAAGCGACAGTGTATACGTAACAACATATTGTATGTTAAGCAAAAATAAAAATGAATGGAAATATATAAAGTTATTAGGATTAAGTTTTAGTTTTGTAATTGGAAATTTGTGTGCTTCAGATTTGAAAGGAACACATGACACACTATAATGAGATGTAATTAACGTTATTGATTGCAATAAAAAATTATAACTATTAATGTTAAACATTGTCATACAAAATTTTTATCTACATATCCATGTTCAGGCTTTATGTTAATATAACATCGATAATGTGAACCTAATCAAACCTTATAACGATCGTCATTTCAAGGCATAATGGAAATTGACCAAATAGAATAGTGATGTAACGAATATTTGCTTTCGCATTCGCGAATATTTGCATATTTTTGTACATTCGCTTTAGCAAAATTTCTGCGAATATGAGTATCAGAGAAAGAGTTAATAAAATCAACATATTTTTATCAAATCTTTTCTTTTGATAAATTCAAAAGCATTTCTTACATTTTTTTACAAGAAAAAATAACTTAACCTCGTAATCATATCATCAGTCTTTACTTTATCATATGGTTTCATTTATTTATTTACTTTACTTTGGGCAATTAAGCTTAACAATTAAATTTTAATTATAACTTATAAGACAAAAAATATAAAATGCAATGTAAAGAAACAGAAAGAAATTCTTATACGAAATTTTCTACAAAAACGGAATATTCGCATTTGCATTCTCGAATGTCGGTAGCGGATATTCGTATTCACATTCGCAAATGTTCAAAACATGACATTCGTTACATCACTAATATATATTATATAAAGCATAAAGTGACGTTCGTTTATTTTTTCTTGATAAGATGAGACGTTAACAACATTTCAATAAGTATGAAGAACATATAAAAGTAAAACATCGATATACAACAAACTATGTCTAATAATACCGTAACACTTTAGCTAGGTCGATCGGGTAGTCTGTCTTACTGATTGTGATCATTAAGTTCACGTATGCAGGTAGCCTATCACTATATTAATTCTAATTATAACAACTCGATTAGCGACGACCGTTCGGTCACTTGCCATAACAATCCCATAAAGCACTTATTGGAAGGTCGCAGATATTTTTTTCACTTCCCGCAATCTATTTCAGCGCGGGCTCGAACAAACACCTATCCAACACAACCTGATATATTCATATATACAAAATAACGTAGTTGAGGCTGTGAAATTAGAAACAAGTAATTATTAAATAATATAGGTATATTTGTGTCTGCTGTATCGCAACAAGCTCTTCCCCCGTCTCTTTGGTGAGACGTTAACGTAACTGGTGAAGCGTGGGGTGTCTACCTCTTCAGGGAGTGCATGCATAGTGTTACATTATTTTTATAAGAAAAAACGTAACATCGCGCCTGTGATCCCCGATGAGGCAGGCAGAGGAATGTAGAACGTTTTCACGTTTCACCAGTTACGTTTACGTCCCACTATGGAATAGGGGAGCCTATTGCCATACACCGGGCACATATCCAGACTCCAAGCCACTACTAGAAAATCTAAATTAGAAAATTTTAGTAATGCCCGACTCGGGATTTGAATCTAGGACCTTCCGATCGGCAGTCGCACTTGCAACCAACACGACCAACTAGGCAGCCATTTTTTTTCGTATTTATATTTAGAACACCAATACATAACCTTTATATGTTACATTGCAAATTTGTGTACTCAAAATAAAGTAGACACTTCCTAGTATACGATACATATAGCCATAGTAAACTACGGGTAGCATGGATGATATTAAAAAAAAACAATTCATATGTTAGTATTAATATGACTTTAAAGTAAACGTTACTTTATAATTTGGCAAGTGACTGAACGTGTTCTAGTCTATACAACAGGGAAGTTTAAGGAAAATCTAGCGGTGTTACAAAGATTAGACAGTCACAAGGAGACATATTTGAAGCGATTCATTGGAGATATCAAAAATGCTTTTCAATTTTCATTAACAACCAGGAATCAGAACTTAGGCGAGAATCGTTGAAGTGTAAGTCTATTTGCACTCGTAAATAGATGGCGCCACATGCAACTTGAAGAAATACATCTTAATGTCCAGCTTGTATATATGTATGTACGTATATACAAAGTTTATTGATGAAGTCAGCCAGACTTTATTCATACATTTTGATAAATGCCGTTCATTTGAACATATTTTTTTCATTCATAGAGACAAGTCATACATTTTTCGAAAATTGAACACTTGAGATCAATATCAACACGGTCCAATAGGAGCCACGATTTTGTGTCCTTTTAAGGTCAATAAATAAATAATTATAATGGCAACAAAGATTAAATGTAAAAGAGAATTTTCTATAAGCTTGGATAACTCATCACTTTAGTTAATGTAGTTTTAATATCTCCAAAAAAACGCTGGTATATAAAGTAAAGGCAAATACTTCAAGAAATAAGAGCAATTTGAAATTATTGTCCAATAATTGCTTTTTATAAACACGGAGAGCGAAATTGTATGGACCTGGTGCACTCAGCACTTCTTCTCTCGAACGATTTCCAAAATAAATGTAATGCACATGAAGAAAATGAAATAATCATTGACGTTTGTCAAACCATTTAAAAAAAGAACAGTTTAAATATTTCATTAAATTCATTAATGAATTTTAATGACAGTGTTAGTTTTTTTACTATCATTGTTAACAAGATAATATTATCCATTGCAATAAAATGTCAATCTATTAATGACTTAATTGACTTCAGTACTGTCAAAATTATAATAAAATTGAACGTATCCAAGAGTATTGTATTATTCGTTCTAGTTACAACTCCGACACCAGGCCCATCGTATAACAATCAACTGCACATACAAAAGAAACACGTTGACAACATCGAAAAACTTTTTCAAAATGTTCAAAAAACCCTCAAAAAGCCACACGAGGTACTCCACGCGATCATATCACATAACGTTGCATCCGTTACACATCGACACCTCGCTCTCAACGGACATGTTTTGTACTTGACAAAGGAATTACTTGTTATCAAACGATACATCTAAAATTAACAACGCACATCTATCACCGTGTTTACTGCCTTATTCGTGCACTGTGGCCACTGCACTGTGGGCCGCGGTGACGTCACAGCGGCGGCCTTTACTGTATAATAAGAAATGATACGGACTCTTCCATATCAATGTATTACAAAGAAAAGGAGATGCCAATTTACGAATTCGATTTACGTAAGAATGTATACGACTGACATGTTACGTAAAATATCTAAATAAGACCGCGGTTACGTTTCCATATTCAATTTTTGTAATGATAACAAAACTTTACACAATCGTTACATATCTTCGCATGTACCACTTGGGAACGCTTTGAAGTACTAACATCCGAAACGAACGCTGTTTTATGTTTGGAAATGAAAACTAATTTATATACAACTTAATGTTGCTAATAACTGGCTGTACGGCTCTTAAATGAAAGCAGTCTTACGTACATATTACATTCCATAGTGGGACCTAAATGTTACTGGTGAAACATGGGAATCCACTGCACTCCTCCACCTACCCCTTCCAAGAGGTCCAGGCGTGATGTTACTTTATTGTTACATACTATTTAGTAAATGTTCATTTATGTGAACAGGTAATAGTAAGGCACCCCATTCTCATCCCCAAAGTAGGATTCCATGTGGATATAAATTGGGAACACTCTGTGGCGCCGACCCCAAATAACACCACACATTTAGCTTTTATCTATTATTGTATAAAAAATTTGTACCTTACGCATCCCACAAATTTCATTGTTAACATGCAATGGTATAAAAATCAGCATTTTTAAATGTCAATGTAACAGCTGTTCGTATTGATTGCTAGTACTGTAAAACGCTCTCAAGATTGTCTTTACTAGTGCCTAAACGAGTAAAGAAAAATAAACTATCTAATTGTACATATAATTACACAATTAGGTATCCTTAAAAGGAAAGTCTAGACTATTTTTTCACTCGTGGAAAGCAACCTATTTTATTACAAAAAACAAATGACTAT
>DWDV01002215.1:0-11891 GCA_018245615.1 Mimoniades ocyalus
GGTGAAACGTGGGAGTGTTCTGCATTCCTCTGCCTACCTCTTCGGGGATTACAGGCGTGAAGTTACGTTTTATGAACCTCTTTTTACGAGTTTAGAACAAGTAATTATAGGACTAGGAGGCAATCGCAGGCACCAGAACTTTACCGTTTCTAATTTGAGGACATCGATTAAAAAGGTATTTAAGTATTAATTGCTGAATTGATTGATCGGCATGTTGCGCCCGAAGTCATGTATGAATATTTTTTAATCCTAATTACACTGATTGTTACCAGACTCATCGTCAAAGAGGATTTGCTGAATGAAGTGGCAATAGGCTGGGCATTTTTACCAAAGAACAGATAACAGTGGACTTAGATAGAATGATGGTGAACCATGATTGATAAATTAATTATTTTCTAATTAAGTTTTTCATGTCAGTAACAATACAATCCCCGACTCCGGGCCGGAATACAAAGTGTCGTAAGAGGCGGCTAAGCCCGACGCTGACAATTTGTGGTATGGCGCGGTCTGCCCAGACACAGCTATGTGCCCTGGCCGCCAATAGGCAGCAGCGTCGGCGGTGCGAGAAACTGTGCTCTGGGATCCCCCACCCACATGCCTGGTGTGAGGGGGTTATGGACAAAACGCCGTCATAGGAGGCCTGTATCCAGCAGTTGGCTGCAATAGCCCACGATTACGAATATTATTAAATTGAATTAAGTGATTTAGTTTTAAACGTAGATCCTTGACAGAATACTACAGAAACTACAGTTCAATTAAAAAGATGAAGTATAGAATACATTGGGTAGCAATTCTCCAACATGTTACTTAGCACATAATGAGGATAGCTTTCCTCAGTATATGCTAAGTAATATGTTGGATTTGTATTTTTATACTTATTTTTTTATAGGTAATTGTATTTTCATAAATCAAGACTAAGGTTACTGCTGTAAGGGACATACACGTATTAATGCTCATACATACCTACATCCTTATTGCATACTTTTATTTCTTACGTATGTTTACTTTCTACAAGGAATAAAGGCCCCTCGCATGTTTTAAATTATACATCACCGTACATTTTGTTTGGGATTTACGGTAAACATGCTCGTATTTGCGATTTTATATCACTACACTTAGTAAAGTTAAAAGGGTGCGATTTGAGTATTTTAAGTTCGTCTGACTTCTTAAATATACGTAATTAACCAATCAAGCTAACTACAATGTATATAAACGTTGTGTCACTGTCCACCTTTTCATCTTTACACTGATAGACACAAGTTTCTTTAAGGAGTGAGAAGGGTTAACGCCATGGTGTACCAGGCTGGCCAAGCGCGGATTGTTCGGAGAATGTTGAGTAAGAGTTTGCCAGTCTTATTTGCTACAGCCATTAAACATTGCAAGGATCAAACCTAATTAAGTTTAACTATGTATTTAGCGCGGGAAATTATTTTCAAACTTGAAATAGTCGTGTATTTGTTGCTCAAGTTCTCACAAAGCGCCGCGATAACCGCGCTGTAAGAATGTTAAATTTGCGCTCAGTCTGCGGTATGTCTAAGTTTCTCGCTTTGACAATCAAAGGGTGGAACTTATATTGATAGTTGGAACTTACAGACTACACATAATTTGCGTTTATTATGTGTGTTTAGTGCTCACTGCTTAAGTTAGAATTAATGTAAATAACCTCGTTGGTCGTGCTGCTTGCAAGCGCGACTGCCGATCGGGAGGTCCTGGGTTCGAGGCAGTCAAATTTAATTCTTCTTAAAAATTAGTTTTTACATTATAAAAAGCTTCTAGAATAACAAAGGCATGTAAAGAAGTAAGCAGTAAGGCCCGAGTGACGAATATCTCTAACCTTGCAAACCTGGCGAGCCCATTCTTCATTAAGGACTCTCCTTATTCACGCACGCAGCTTCCGTAGACTTTTGACTCCTCTATCAGCCAATATCTGAACTATTTGCTCAAGCTATGAGAGCCTTGAGCTCCCTTGGCACCTGTGGCATTCGAAATTCGACACATACCTACTTCTAAATTAAAATAAGTGTAGTCAAATTTCTATCCAAGTATCCAAACTACAAAATGTATTTCGACATCAAAATAAGTGTATCCAAAATTCTCCTGCAACTGTTATTTTATCAGGATCGATGTTACTCAGGCGCAAATTGTTTCGTAGAGGTGGCCCCGCGCTCTGTATTGGATCGAAAAGGGTACAGATTAATCGTATCCCCGATTTTGTGCAGTTTGATTTACTGCGCCACATTTATTAGGCGCCTGTCCTTTTTACGCTTAATAGTGCAATTTTTTATTTAACCGCAGATGTGATCGGATATACGTCACTTAATGTGGAATTAATAAAGGCCAATGACTAAAACAAGATTTCATAATGGATAGTAATTGAAATAGAGTTAAGCAGTAGGGTTACCACGAATAGATTATAAACTATTAAAAATAATCCATTCATTTGTAAATCGTTCACAGTTCACAGTTCGACAGTTTACAATTTGGTGACATATATTATACATGAACTAAGGTTGATGTTAATTACAGCGTATGCTCTGCCTAGTTTAGAATCAAATGCATCGAGTGCAAACAAAATGAGATCGTACATCAAATCGTAATGATTTCTCAACTACGAGTACATCGGCTACAAAGTTAGTGTGAAAGTCTTACTCGTACCTAATGCTGTAACGTTGTAACGTCGTTCGTAGCTCGGATCGGCTAAATTTTACGATGTCTTAGACTTGATCTTTTCGTTCGCGTCTCGTTCAAATCTCAATCTGGTTCATTCTCACGCTTTCTGTTTACTTTTATTATATGAAATGGTCCTATTTTCGTTATGATTGTTTTCCAAAAATCTTTCAAAATAGTTACGATTGACAAGGCTCAAATATTTGAATACATTATAAGATCACGTCAAGCCCCTTACGGGGTAGGCAAGCATCAGTGAATGCAGAATATCTCTGTCCTTACAAACGTGACGCGCGTCTTCTGCGTACATCACTCTCTTCACACACGCATATCGGTTTCAGACACTTCTGACTCCCCCATCAACCAGTATCTGACCCTTAGGTCAAGGCAGGGCATGACCTTTTAGTTAGGCTCTGCTTCGGAAATTGCATCCATTAACATTCGCATTGTATATCGTAGCGTAACTTTTCTAATTAACCTACATTGCTTAATCTTTGATATTCGTGCTAGCTATTTTTGATAATATTGAACATTTAGTATATTCTTCTATCAGTATTAAATCAAATATGTTTTCATGTGAAATAATATTAAAATTCACGCAGTAGATAGGCAAAAAAAAACAATTCGAAACCCAATACTGAATAAAATACAGTACAATTGCTGTTTACACAACTGAATGACTGTTTCTATTTGATCCAGATTCTAAACATTTAGGTGTATAATCGCGTACAGATGTTCGGCGATTTTTCGTCGATTTTATAAAGTTTGCAAATCATTCTAAGCGTTTATATCGACAAAAATGTACAGATACCTATATATATATGATACGATTAGTATATATTACGACAAAAGGTAGACAACATTTAGTTACCATAAAGCCATCCGTTTCATCCGGAATTAAAAGACATGAAATGTACAGTCGTGGATAAATGTCTCTATTATCTTCTATGTATTTTCGTTTGTATATTCTTTACATCATCAGTGTCATTATCATGAGTTATTCTTTTTGATACATAAAATGTCTGTAAGAGGTCAGACATGACGGTATAATAATCATTCTTACTTGTACCATTATTATCCATAATACTTATAAAGTAGTAAAAGTCACTCATTGGGTTAATAAGTTCTAACGCTACTTGGCGACGAGAAAAATACTGCTAGTGCTTCACAATAGTACTTGAAACTTTTACTAGAAAATGCATATTCCTTTTGCTATTATATGCCATAAAAACAAATTGCCGCAATCAACTTTACAGTTAACTTTGTGATTTTTTTTTTAAATTTTATAAGTCACTGCCTAAGGCCATTCTCCAGTCTCATACTAATTAGCTCGAAAACTTCAATTTAAACGAGGATTAAAAAACGAATAAAGAAATTTGTGTATATCTATACCATGTTCTTTAAGTGTAGCTAACAATGTGTTTTTTAAAAAGAAGAATACATGTTATTTACAAATGTACACGGTAAGCTTAAATTTTATTTCGGATATAAAAATGCTCCATATCGACATCACCAGCCTATATTAGTCTACTGTTCGATATAGGTCTTCGCCAATGAGCATCATCGTGCCCTGTCCTCGGCTCACCAGGACCTGATTCTGCATGCAGCCTTTCGCAGTACTTCATCCCTCCTGGCTGAAGGGCATTACGTTTGGACTATGCTCAGCCTATTATCACCTCAGTGAACTAATCCTTCATGTCGATGACTCCGGTTCCCTTTCGGATAGTGTCAGCAATTAATTATGATTATTATTTTAATAGTGTAATTTTAAATATTACAAATGCGGTAAATTATTTCTAATTTACGTACCTTCTACTGGCAGGGTCAAAGAGCGATCTTCAGCGTTTTAAACTTTCCCTAAAACAGAGATTTTCAGCGGCGGCATGGAAAAATTTAAGGTAACAATATATTTTTACCATAGGACAAGTTGGAAGTTAGAGGGAAAAATACTTCTTAATAACTTTAGTCTTAGCTAAATTGGAATAAAAATCTCGTATTACCATCAAGTATACTGAATATAACAACGAAACTGACGGCAACGGTACGATAAACAAACTGAATAATATAGTGACCAAAGTAAAAAAGGGAGCTTAGAAAACGCCTGTTCCTTAATTACTTCGTCGCTTAATTTGTATTTTTATTCTACATAATTATGCTACAGATACTGTGTAAATATGTATCTCGCTACAAAATGAAAACAGCTTGTGTCAAGCTACAGGAAACACGCGAGTATCATCTGCAACGAAGATATTTCTACTATTCCTTTGACACTTTTCTTCGCGACTGCTCGCCCCAAGCTCACTTGTACTCTTCGCTTTCGCTTTGACTCGCTCCTGCCGTCAAATTAAGTTTTGTTTCTTGTTCAAAGGCAAAGAAAAATATAAAAAGGAACATTTTTGGTTTTCGGCAAATGGAATAGACGATGTTCTTCAGTACAGATTTATACAGAATTTATTGTTAATTTAGCTTAGTAGCAGTTCACGTTTTGTAGTTTGTAAGTTACATATCGTATATTGAAAAAGATAGGTACTCGTACATATATTAGTTATTACTTGGTTGTATTGAGTTTCAATATTTTAACGTAGTTATAATACCAAAGTAATTTACATTTAAAAAATGCAAATGAAATACTGGTGGTAATGAGCATTTGAAAGGGCTGGTCAAGTCTAACGAAGAACGGACAGTCGGTCGAGTGAGCGAGTTCTGGCGTAGAGATCGCGGATTGGCAAACGCAGTGTAGGCCGCCCTGCGGCCATATGGGATGGCGATATGCGAAAGGCTGCAGACAAGGCTGGTTGCTCAAGCCGAGGACACAGCGCGATGGTGCTCACTAAATGAGGCCTATTTTCAGCAGTGGACCAGGACAGTGGTGATGATGATGATGATAAATATGAATAATTTGTTGAATTCCGTTTTTATTTAGTCTCATTGAATACATTTTTTGCTATGCAATTATGTAATAATTCTTACGTGTTCTACCTTCTTATAAAATATCTTTCTAAAATATAACATGTGAGATTTTACATAAAAGATTTAGGCTAAGAAGAAGATACGTTTTATTTCAATCTTTATATACGACGAGTAAATATGAAGTAAAGAGTAATTCAACAAACATCATGAATAATTTCTATTTTATTTAATAGAATCATTCAAATTGGTGTCTGCAAAAATTTACACCGTAGTTGGTTGCTAGGCAAAATTTCAAAAAAAATCGTTTTCGTAGCAAGACATTTGAAGTTATTCGAGAACTTTGATGCAATTATTTTCATGGTTTTTTCAATGTACACTTTAAGTTTGTTTTCACAAGAAACGATCTAATGTCTAAACGATGGTTGAGAAACTGGCGGAGTAGGGAGAGAGGGGATTTCGGGTGCGAACAAACTTAGATGGGAGACTCAGAGAAGACGTCCGAGAGTGGAAAGATAAAACGGCTGACGATGGTGGTGAAAACACACTAGTATCCGATTAGCTAAGGACGTGCATATTATTTTATTATCAAGACATTCTTTATGTAGTTTAGACATAGTTCGCGTCCCGAACTTAAGATACGTACGAAATAGCATTACTAATTCTTGCTCTCTCTCTCTCTAACCGACAAATAGTAGAGATTATTTGGAATCAATTGGTAGCTACGAGTTAGTATTATTATCATCACGTTAAGTCTCGTTTAAAGTCGGCAGGGAGTACCGATTGCCGAATGTCTCAATCCTTACAGACTTGACGTACTTCCTCTATAAAATTACCTTTTTCCAATTCATGTGCACATGCTGGTTTTAAAAGTTCTGACACCCTCGTGAGACAGTGTCAAAGAGTTCCTCATGTAAAATATTAAATTAGCTTCATTCAGAGACGTTTGGTAACGTCTAGATTTACATATATGAAAAAAGAAAAAATTTCAGTTGTTCCATGCTTAAAAGTAAGAAAACCACAGCTTCTACCTACCCCTTCGGGAAATTCAGGTGTAATGGTCTGTTCAATATTAATATATAAGTAATAGATATGATCCTTCTGCAAATTGGCAAATTAAGTAATATTCTAGTATGCACATAAAACGTATTATCAATCTAAATCGAAAATAATATGACGTCAGAAGTTGATAATAATTTCTCATAATATCAACATCGGATACTCACAAGTAAAATGCCGAAGTAGTAAAACTATTCTGTGTGAACTGACGGGCGGCTAGTGGAGGGTGTTGTTAGTGAGGAGGTGGGTATGTAGTTTACAGAAACCGATTTCGGGAGCCAGGGTCCATTTGTTTTATGAGCTGCCGGCCCTCGATTGAATTTGTGTTAGCATGGCTTAATCTACAGACTCCTACACAATATATAAATTCCTATGCTGATTACACTTAATATTCATTATTCAAATTGGAAACGTAACATCACGCCTGTAATCCCCGAAGAGATAAGCAGAAGAAAGTAGCACACTCCCAGGTTTTACCAATTACGTTTACGTCTCACTACGGAATAGATGATAAAAAATTATATTTCATTTATTTTATTGACTGCCTCGTTGGTCGATTGTTTGCAAGCGCAACTGCCGGTCGGAAGGTCCCGCGTTCAACCCCCAGGAGTTTTTCTAATTAGAATTTCTAGTAATAAAACCTTCTATAAGTGCCTCGAAGTACCGATTTGTGTCCGGTGTATGGCAATAGGCTCACCCTCTTTCCCTAGAAAAAACACCTTAAGTCTGTAAGAACGGAGATATTTAGAATCAGGTCTGTCTATCCTGTAAGGGGATCTGGCATGATGATATAATAACAATGATAAATAACATAACATTTATATACGAATGAATAAAGTTGTTTTAATAATTTGATTGTAATACTTGTGCCAATCTCAAGTAATATATTAAGTAATACTTATTACCACTTATTTGAACAAGCGTCGAAGTTGTAATAGTAACTCGTTTGTCTCGTAACTTAAACCACGCTCCGGCGGCAGAGATGTCTCTATATCAGTAGGGCCAGGCCCTTGCCGGCACGGCTGGAACTGAACGAGGCCCACGATTCTACTGCGGCAACTTACACCACCTAGTATTACGTGCTTTTTTTGTACAATATCAACATCAAACTTTTTATCGTTCCACTACTGGGCACTCGTCTCCGCTCAGGGTGAGTGCGTTGAGGCTACATTCTGCGTGCTAGTCAAGTGCGGGTTAGTTGATTTCATACTTCTTACTTAACAATATAAGGAATTGTAAGGTGCGCTGCATTATTCATTAATTAGTATTATATTATGTTTATCCCAAGAAATGTACTTGTATTCCGCTAATGAACACAGTCGTACATCCCTACGTTCACTTGATCACAATTTATATTTAAAATAAATAAAAATCAATTGTTCTTGTTAAAATACGTCACAGTCCGCAATGTTCTTGCAAAGTCCTTTATTAGCTCGCGGCAATTTCCAGTTCTTTGTTGACTTGGAATTAAATGAGCGCAGGAACGTCTAATGTCGGCTGCGGCGGTCACACACAACTTGTCTTTGTCCAGTTTTACTGCAACGTTGTACATACTACGTGTACAATCTAATATACTTAGTATATACAGGTACAGTTTACTTTCCTCTGACATTCTCCTATGATATAACATTTATGACAATTTTGCTCATTCCATTAATGCGTTTCATGATATTTTACAGATCATATATGTAATTTATGAATAATAATATAATAATAATAATAATAATATCTTGGGACATCACACACGGCCATCTGATCCCAAAGTAAGCGTCAACAGCTTGTGGCATGGTAATCAAATGGCTGATAAACTACATATATACATATATATACATTATATACTTAAATAGATATTTATTTACACCCAGACACGGAACAAATACTTGTGGTCTTCACACAAACATATTCATTCTGGGTGGGAATCGAACCCACGACCCCCGGCGCAACAGTCAGGTTCACTAACTACTGCACCAACAAGCCATATAAAAGGAACATATACAATTTATTAATATCGGTCTCGGTCAGTTAACTGTTGTGTAAAAATTGCGTTTTTATTTTTTCTATTTATTAATATGTAGCGCTACATTTTCAAAGTTATTCAAATCAATGTTTTCTGACAAGCTTTGTTCTGTTGCATGGTACTCGTATAATCACCAAAATAAGTCACGATAATCAAACCTATTATTAAAACTCAAAATGAACAGAAATTATGAAGTTAATTAAATCGAATTGTTCATGTTTGCCAGATTTAAATTTGGAATTAAATTTGGCGTTTCAAATTTGAATAACATAATTACATTAACGTTTTTACCAAACAAGGCTTTGGAATCAGAAACACTCATTTATTATCTATCTCATTAAAACAGAAAGGGAAGGAATTAGGTAGTCTTTAAGTAACTCCGTATAAGACTTAAATAAAAATTGTCTAAGTATCGTTGATGTACCTTATAAAATAAATTTAAATATTTAAGATGAGGCAAAATAGATTACACAAATGTACATAGCACAATACTCGTACTGTATGATGAAGATTTTTTTTACAGACACTTACAATACACGTAGACCGTAATTGGGAAATTAGTCTTTAATGAACTTGTATTGAAAAAGACACTGTTTAAGTAAAATAAATCGCAACCAATACTTACCGGTAAGTTAGAGGAAACTTTAGTTAGTATTTGTGTACGCGAAATGACCGCGCACAACTTTTCGAATAACGGGTTGTCGTATGGAAACTTTCGTTAGAGTTAACTTTTATTATATTATTTGTATAGACACCGGCAAACTCGAGAAGTGTCTTTATAAAACAAACTTCATTTTCGTCCTCTTTAGAAACGAGATAACAATTGAAAGACTCGTCCGCTCGGAGGTGAAAATAGAATACCTATGTGCAAAATTCGCTGGAGGAAATACAATTTCTACATTCAGTTCCACCGATTAGAAGTAACTAAGATTGTTCTCATCATCATATTCATCAGCATCAACATATTTACCTTATTATCCTATACGTTTACTATTGATATTTCTTTTTAAAGTACAAAGCTTGGAGATAGGTTTTTATTGTTCTAAAAGTTACATAAAAATGCTCCGAGTTAGATGAAAATAATTTGTTTACAAAACGTTAAACACAGGCCCACTAGAGAGAGCTAACATTTCGGTTCTCCGGAGAAAGTTTATCTATGTATAAACGGTACCTATTATTGGGAGATAATTGCCGCTTACCGACTATTGGACGTTTATTCGCTATCTACAAATGAAATTTACTATATTAGAACCAGCTTAAATGGAGCACAATTAATGGGAAAAAAACAAACAGTGATCTACAATATGTATATGATTATGTTTGAATGTACTTTATATGATTTTGTGCTTAGTTTGAATATTTGTTAGTATAAATGCCGGTGTAGGAAAACGTTAAGAATAGAAAATCAGCGCATCTATTAATACAAAACACCGGAATCTCCAAGAAAAAAGTACGGTGTTACCTCTAACACCGAAGACAAGAATATTACATTATCTCTAACATAGAAGACAAGAACAAGAATATTACTAGATATCATCTAGTAATATTCTTTGGAATGATTCCTGAAGCCGTTAACAGATATGGGTCTGGGCAGCTAGAATGTACTGATGGAATAGTTGAAAAACGTTTACTTGAAGACCGCGGTTCGGCAAACGTAGTGTAGGACGCCATCCAGCCACGTTGGATGACTGTCTGCGAAAGGCTGCAAGTAGGAACTGGATGCGGTAAGCCGCGGGCAGCGCGCGATGGCGCTCATGATGATGATGATGGTTGCTTCTACGCTGAATGGCTCTATAAAAAATGATTAGCCGCTTTCCTGCCAGAATACCGATAAGCGACCGGATTTTAAAAACTGACGGACAATACAATGAAGATCCGAAAGATCAAGCGGACTGTACGGCGGTTCTTGTTCGCTGGGCACGGGTCTCGTGTAAGAATTAACATTAAGACCATCGTCTGCCACACTGGCCAAGTGCGCGTTGGCAGACGACCTGTGAAACACAAGTTCAACGACAGCGATTTTTATATAGAAATATGAAATCGTTTATATGTTATTTTATTTATATGTTATCGTCATCCGCCTCACAGTTCATCGCTGGATATCCTGTTGGTCTCCCCTGAGGGGAGGTTACTAATAATCACCACTATAACTCTCCAACACCAGCATGCATAACTATGCATGGTGGTTTTGGAGACTTCTGACTCCCCCATCAGCCAATATCTGACCTATTTGATCAAGATAGGTGAGTCTTGACCCCCTCGGCACCAAAACAACAATATATGTTCATAATTGAACAAAAATATGTACAATTAAGTTATGAGTATGTAAAAAATCATGAACCTCTTATTAATATAATTTCAATAAGCTAATTTCTAATTACATAAGGAATAACCGGCTAGACTTCATGTATAGAATACTAGGTACAAAATTCATTGAAACCTTAGGTAAACAAACTTTAATCCATCGACACTTACAAATAATCCAGTGGGCTATGTGCATCTGGGAGACCAATAAATCATACTGAGGGCTTATTTCAATACTTTAAGGAATTTCCCTAGACATTAGAGACATTAGCGGAATTACACTGTGACATAACGGCTTTTTAATAATTTAGACAAAGTTTGCTAAGATTTATATTACCATTCACGCTAATACGCGTTTAATTCAAGGTCTACGAGTAGCTGAAATGGTTTGAGATCGCTTTGTCCGGATTAAAGGGGTCAAGTGAACGGCAAACATTCATCACAGCAAGACGCTTTCAATCGGAATCCTCGTAAACTCAAAACCAACAGATTGATGCAGGGAGATTCTTACATAATTAAATGGAAAATAAAAAATGTAGCGGGTTATTGTGGTCCAACAAATCTGACTTTGCTATTTTAATAAAATAAATATTTTTTAATAAATAGATTTGTTGTGTTACAATGTGCTTATGATATTTTGAAACTTTATTACTTTCTTTTATAACACCACGAAACGTTGTGTAATATTAATAGTCTACAACAAAATGCATATGTATATTGACTGCCTCGTTCGTCGTGTTGGTTGCAAGCGCGACTGCCGATCGAGGGGCCCAGGGTTCCAATCCCGGGTCAGGCACTATTGGATTCTTCTAACTTAGATTTTATAGTAGTGGTTCGGAGACAGGATACATATGTAGTAAGGCAATAGTCCTACCCCCTACTCCACAGTAGGACGTAAACGTAACTGGTGAAACGCGGGAATGTACTACACTCCTTT
>DWDV01002216.1:0-11889 GCA_018245615.1 Mimoniades ocyalus
CCTGTAGTGATCATCTACAATTTTAAAAACGATAGGTAATTAATTAATTGCACATATTGAGTACCTACAATAAGCGTACAAATAAAAAATGTTTGCAAAACAACACTAACTTGAGACGATAAAGCTATCACATCTCGATAAGGTAACAATAAATTAGTTATAATATAACACGTAACATAATCACAGCGAGTGAACATTGGCTAACAAATAAAATAATAATTAATTTATCCCTAAAATTGGTTATCAATTAATGACAGAATTATTTAACTTACTTGATCTAATGAGATCGCATTATTATCTAATATAAATAAAAACGTCATTGCGACGCGACAACTATATATTCACAATTTTATTTACAAACTGACTAGATAGTCCTCTAAAGAGTTCATTAATTTCGTTCGTTATATTTCGTTACAATAAGTCTTAACACATCAGCGGCCGGGAGCTGCTTTATCTGAAGCGTTTGGCACATTCCCAGAATTAGAAAATAAACGCAGAATAACATATCATCTTAATCATTATTTTAATCTTTGCACGGTACAATCAATTTGTTATTTTACTAAGTGTTCAGACCGATGGACTGACAAATTTATAATAATAATAATAATAGTAATATTTGTTATACCGAAACGTAGGTACAATATTTACAAATCAATAAGTTAGGTAAGAGTCCTTGGGGCTAAAATAGCTTACATACAATTGTATAAACTTTTCCTAACAATAACTTACGGTATTTTAAGCATATATGAGTAACAGTGTTTAAAATTCATTTAAGTTAATGTCCATCTTATAGATTAAAATCGAACAATTCGTCGAGCGTTATGTTAACGTGATGCCATAAAGAATTCACACATCGTATACAACGGTTTACAAAACAGACATCATTACCTAAATAGAACACATAATGTTTGAAATAGTCTACGCGGGCATACACTATACACTGTACGCATTGTCAACTTCTAGAACGTTCTTTGCTATTCCGTAGTCTTCGGTGTATCTTTGGTATCAGTTCACAATGATTCGCTCACTGCACACAGAGTCACTAGAACGATGTTTAGATTTAGTCTTTCAGTCGGTTACGTTATAAGCTCCGCCGGTCAAACGATTTGTTCACTGTCGTTCTGCGTCGGCGGCGCTTGGCGAGCCTTATATGGGCGTAGGGAGCACCGTGAAGTCCTGAAGCGCGTTTTTCACCGTTTCGTAGATCGGACGGTTCTCGTCGGAGCAGTAACCATCGGGGGAGCAAAGGCTCTGTAGCTTTGTTAGATAGGAATCGAAGTTGTCGTGCGCTGGTTTGTCTCCGGGGACGGGCGGCGGCGGCGCGCTGGGCGTGTTGCTGGCGGTGGTCACGGGCGCCGTCCCCCCGCCGGGGAGTCGCACGTGCTCCAGTAATGTGATGACATTATTTCGAAGGCTCTCGTAATACCCAGTGATGTTGTTGTTGCGTTGAGATATCAGTTGGGTCTCCTGTAAGGACAAAATTCCCTTATTACATTTTAAATTATAAAAATTTACTGAATACAGCGGCGGTTGAATTAGCTCACCAGCATACGTAGGTCATTGATTCAATTAACATCAATTGTATGGCAGGTGTTTGGGCCCCACAATGTTCTATTATATTTCTTTTAACTTTACTTATGACAAATGTTTTGCGACCGTTATTCTAAACCTTTAATTTTGAATTTTTAAATTGAATTGTAGTTGTAACGATTGAACTGTTACGATAACGTAGCGTAACGTGAACATTACAAGAGGCTACTGTGTCAAATAGTAATTTAACGGTACTCACAAATGTAGCACTCAAAGTCACGGTTAGTAGCACTCAAAGTTGGATGTCTGTAGCCATGACAGTACCATCTACGTTATCGGACAAAAATTTTCAATTACTTGTCAATTTGAATAGGGTTTAAATACTTAATGTTTGAATCGTATTCACTTTCAATTCGAATAATTTATCTAATTTATAGTTAGTCCTTAGACACATATAGGTACGTAATATACCTATTTATCATTTTGTTATGGAGTATTTTTGTATGAGTTACCCGTTCGCCGTGGCTGAGGTGAGTCTCCATGGCGTTGATGTCTGATTTGAGACGCAACATTTGCGACTCGACGCGTGCATTCTCACGCTGCAATTCTGTTATTTCCTGTTCAATTGTCATGAGATCTTCGCCGTTGCCAGTCTGCATGTTCATTTCCATACCTACAAAAACAAGTGATTTTATGTAACATGTAAGTAGGTATATCCACACATGAGTTGCTGATTATGATCGGGTATTTACTGGAGACAACTATACAGAATTGAAGAAAAAAAAACAAATTCAAATAAAATTCTAAATGCAAACGTTTATTATAAGGTAATAAATGGTGAATGATTAACGATTTTATTGAAGTGCCATGCAAAATGCGTTTTGTAATACCATATTTCGTTATAGAGACAATCGGACAAACTTAGCGTTTTGAATGTTTATAAATTTCGTTCGCTTCGTTTGAATATTCCTGGCTTATTACATATTGTAAGGTTTTACACAATAAACTTACTCGAGTACGGTTTGGGGTACAGCGGGGTGATGTCATCAGGATACTTTGGTTTCTTTGGCTGTGGTGTTGGTGTAGCGGCGCCGGCTATCGGACAGCCGGAGAGTGAGCGATGTGTAAGGAACGATCCGTTCAGATGACCGGATCCGTCACATCCCGGGGTGGGGCAGTTGACCCCATCGAATTTGATAGCTGATGCAGCGGCTGCTACCGCTGCCTTATGCTGTTCCACTGTTCCGCCACTCTCCAGCACTCTCATCTTGTTGCGATTTGCTATCGGGCACCCGGATGCACTAAGGGTCAATTTTCCACTTGTTAGTTTTGATTTATGACGATTTTTTAGACTAATTACTTACAATTATATCAAAAAATAATGATAACTTGAAAGAAAATTTATAAAAAGTTATTGATGAACTTAAAACAGTGCCGTATTACTCAAAATAGTGTAGTTCAAATTCCAATTTAAATTTCAAAATACAATTCCATTTGAATTCGTTTTTCGAACTGAAATAGTATGACGCCGATTGAAATAAACATTTTCGTTATCCTTTTACCAGTGAACAGACTCAAATTATAAATTGAATTGAATAAGAAGCTTAGCGTTACACTACGGATTGTTTTTGTTCGAATTTAATAATCTTACCTTCGATGAGACAAGAATTTCCCTGTGGCGTGTCCAGATCCATCACAGCCCGGTATAGGGCATCTAAGCAGCGTGCAAATAATCAACAAACTTATGTTTTCTATATACATCATGTTGAGATACTAGGTAGGTACCATGTTTTACGCGCACGAGGGCGCTGTATATTATTAACTTATTACTTAATCATCGTCGTTGCCTAACTGTTAAGTGTTTCAAGGACCCGCTCCCCGACCGCGCTGCGTGTTCATGAATATAGATACATTTGTGTGTACGTTTGCAAATATCAGTACTTAGGTAGGTACATATCTACCTAATGCGTAATGTATTATGAAAATATGAAAAAGGTTTAATTCAATTTGTAATCAATTAGATTCCTTTGTTTTATTTTTCATGGTTAAGTTTTTTCTGTCTTTTGATATTGTGATATATATTAATATAGAAAAATGAGTCTGTATTTTTATGCCTTTCCTTTTCTAGATCCCATGTATTTTATAAATAACTTGTTCATTTAATCCGTTTAGGTAAGTATATAAGTACGAGTAAGTATTCCTTATACTTAAATGTCGAAAATTATCGATTACTTTAGTTTCGAAGTTGTTTATGTACCTACATTTTTCCTCCATAAGATTAAACTGGTGCATTTCACTATAATCTTCATGCCACATGTCAGTATCAGTTTCCGAGGATTTAAGAATGAAATGCTCACCTGAGAGGTTCGGAATCCTGTCCGTCCCTAGGCTTGCTTTTCGGTTTGTTCGCTCTCGGGCACCCGGAGAGCGATCGGTGGGACGAGTAATTGCCGGTCACGTGGCCCGACCCATCACACCCGGGCGTAGGGCACTTCAGCTCTTGGGAGTGCGGTTGGAGCTGCGAACGATCGGCGCGCGGACACCCGGACAGGCTGCACATATACAAACTGCTTACAATGACGTGGCGGGGTCACTGGCCATAGCTTGCGATTACATTTTAAAAACTAACGACAGCATACATTGATGTTTCACAGAGTTAACAACAGCTCGTATCTGATATTTGTAACGGATAAGGATTGATTGCCTATGACGTTGAACGTACGATTTTCAAATCTTAATAGAGCGTAAGATTTTTAATAAATAAAATTCGTTATTTTATTTCATGACACAGTAAATTTGTAGGTGTAGGTATATTTTTCATTAGTTTTATCATTAACCGTTTTATTGTATTGCTCTTGGAAATTGGTATCTTTTCATAACTAAGAGTTTTAAATTCGTGGTTAATCTAGTCAAACCCGGGTTAATTGTTTTTTATTGCGTTAAATAATCATTATTTCATATATTTATTAGACGATGTCGAACGATTTCATTACTCCTCTTTTAACTTTGGAATATCTATAGCTTGATCTGGATTCTGTATTGATACTTATAAATTATATAATGTGACGTACTAAATATTGGTGGCAATGCCAGCATAACCTCATTTGCTTTTAAATGAATAAATCACAAAACATGCGGTTGTCAACCAATATTATTGTCTTAAAGTGATTTTTTACGTGCATTTTACGATTTGACAATATTAATATCACAGAAACTGGTCTATACGCACTCGGGGTTTAAAATGGCGTTACATCGCTTTTATTAAACATTCCGTTCACAACTCAGAAAGTGTGTAAATCGTCCATTTCTTTATGATCCAAACATTGGTAAAAATAAACGGGCGAAGCGAGCATCTGTTGAGTTTTAACAACTACTACGAGACTTACATCAACGTGACGGATTTACATGGAAATGTCTGGATAATTTCTATTTATAACTATAAATACGTACTTCCAATGCATTCTCATTATGTAAACGCAACGTACTTATATGGCATAGATCAATACTGCGGAAGTGGTAAAACGTGGGCTTTTACTACACTCCTCTGCCTAACCCTTCGAGGATTACGGGTGTGACGTTACGTTTTTTGAAATCTCTATACACTCGAAATAAATTTATCTTTATGAATACATGAGTAACAATATTATGACGTACGACGCTGTTCTCATGAACAAAATTGTGTAATTTCCGCACTCATTCAAGGTTTCAATAAAACATTAGACAGATAAATATAGAACTGTAATTCTGGTCTCTTTCTGTGACCACGAATTAAGAATCTAAATTGTTTCCAATGATTGTAGGTAGGTAAGTGTATTCCAAATAACAATTTTTTTGAATTCGGTAAAGGACATACGTAGGTAGGTATAAGGAAATATATTTACAAAAATATTAATGAAATACATGTAGATAACATGGAGTAAGTTCTTCCTATTTTTCGATATATTATTGCTGGTTACTACAAAATTTAGGTATTCTGCTATGTTTCAACGATATATTGAGTATTATTGAATAACACCCTACCGGCGTGTAAAGTGGAATGTATAAAGTGTATAAAGTGGAATGATAATGTAATAAAACAGGAATAGACATAATTATGTTTATATTTATTAATAAATAACAATATGAATTTATATGCAAATTATACACGACTTATGTATATCTACTTATTTTGTTTTTGTAATCAATTGGCGTTCTGCATATCGTTGTTTGACCTAATTAGTTCTGTATCTTTATCTGTTGTTTCTAGTCTTGTGTGCGTTTATCTTTAAAAGTACTGCCGATTCGTTGAACATTTTGGGGTGCATGAGAGGAGCCTCCTCGAGCGGCGAATATGTCTCATAAAGTATGAACATACCCTGGCCGGCGCACCCTGGACATTGCGACTAATCCTTTCACCACGATAGCTGATTGCTCAGGATCAGCTGTCGACTGGACGAAGAAGAAGAAGTTGAACGTTTGACTGACCGGTTGGTGCGGTGGTTAGTGAACCTGACTGTCGCGTCGAGGGTCGTGGGTCCGAATCCCCGAAATAAATATTTGTGTGATGAGCACAAATATTTGTTACGGGTCTGGGTGTTAAAAATAAAAAAATCTATTTAATTATATGTATATTTATATGTAAATATGTAGTTTGTCAGCCGTCTGATTTCCATACCACAAGCCCTCTTGAAGCTTATTTTATGCTCAGGTGGCCGTGTGTGGAGTTGTCCCAAGATATTATTATTATTGATTTCAATGGAAAAGGCGACGCTATTTTGTTTTCGTTTCGTTTGACTTAAATTATTCCTGTTCACGTATAAATTTATTTTATATACAATGCATTATGAGAGAGCTCATAGAATGCAGTGAACGGATAGTTGAAACTAACATCTACTCGAATATTCACATCAACCAGGATTGAAGAACCATGGAACGAACAGATGTATCAGTAGGTCTGATGCAAGCCGCTGAGCGCAATGTGTTTTGCCTAAAAACTTACATGTAATTCAAAGTATCCTGTCATACTTGATTGAAAACTAAAAAGTTACTCAATCGTAACACCAGGCAGAGAGTGCCCATTGCAAAATATATCTATCTATACAGACCTGATATACTTCTTTATATGCATCATCATGCATCACTCTCCTCAGCATTGCATGGAATAATACCATATTAAAAATATGTGTGTGCATTTTATATCTTAGACAGCTACCGCGTCAATTGGGACAAATTTCATTGTTATTTTACCAACCAACTAAGGCAAGTCAATTAGGTACCACGTCAACAGTTTGATAGGTGCCACATCAGCGTTCCATCATGCGGTTAGTTCTGCACAAAACCTGGCGGTGCGCCGCCAATTGGGCTCTGCGGATATGCGCAAATTGCCGCTCGCGGATTAAGGTCGTTACACACTATCGTCGACCGATTCCAGTCAAATCTTTCGCTTTCTCGACATCAATTTTAACACTGACCTCTTTTCAACAGGCAAACTTTGATAACTCATTGGTATTTTTTATTGGATGTAGGAATTTTCAGCTCCAAATTGTCATAGTCTAATTTGTTTGTTACCGTTATTTCCTTGTTCACTTATAACACTTCTCACCCGTTTCTATGGTTATTTTAATAGTTTCATAAGAAGTCCGTTTGTTTCTAAAGACGTCGGATGAAATCCAAACTTCATGAGAGTTTTGTAGTTATTTAAGAGAACGTAATTATTTCCGAGCCATGTGGTTATTCTGACTAATGACAAGAACTAAATAATATTACATAATAGTGTGAAGTGGTGCTCACTGGTGTCCCACGCGTTGTTTTAATCAAATGTAATCCTTTTCTTTATTTAGATATTGCAACGCATGTGCGAATATTCGTGCTGCCCCCAATAGCTGTTAAAGTTGTGGTCTACTGTCTAGTTAGAGTAAGTAAGTAAGTGAACAATTACTCAGCCCTAATATAACGATATAACCAAAGAAGTTACATAATAGATTAGTCGACTTAATTACTATTGAAATTAGAATATTACATTTAAAAAAAAAAATGTTAAAAAATTGTTATCACAAAATTGACTGAACGTGCAAAATGGTTTCCGCTAATAATAACACGAATGCTAAATAACATTACTCAAGAAATCTATTAAACTTGCATTAAATATTTGTTTAATGATAAACAAATGTAAAACTATTTATTATAGACAACAAACGTAAATCGTGAATAAAAAAAAAGTAATGTATTGTATATTCGTATGGATTAGTAAATAAAACACCATGTTAGTAAGGCATTGGGAACAGCCCGAACATTCAAACAATGAATGCACTCTTAAATTGTTCGCGCGAACATTTCCGCTTGCCTGCGGTGAGTCGCGTAGTTGCCAGAAACGTGGCCGGAGCCGTCGCACGAGCGGACCGGGCACTGGATGAGATCCCTCGACTCCCGTATCCGGCAACTCAGTTTACCGTAAAAGTCCTCCCGATGGTAGCTATCGTAAATAAATACACACAATCATAACATACTGCTTGTATTTATTATCCATGTAATTTAATAAAACTACCGAATAGCCTACGATAGAACAATATAGGCACCTACATGCATTGTTCTGCATAAGTTTTCAACTATTAATAGACATAACAATCAACGCCTAAATGTGGTAAGATTCTAGTAACACAATTATTATTTTATAATAAGCATTAACTGGTTCTAGTAACACAATTATTATTTTATAATAAGCGTTAATATGTCATTAATCTGAAGCGATAGTTTCATACTTAATTAATGAAGCGTAAACTAAATACCTTTATAAATACGCGATGTTTATCTGCGCCAAACGTGTTATATGTATACAAATTCATTCTTAAACACATAGTAGTAGTGTTTGTTTATCGAGTAGAATTTAAAAAATAAAATTAGTAAAGCACTTGTTTATAATGACGTTCTATTTAAATTAAAGGTCATTTATCTTACCTGTTTCGTCTCATAGTAATGTTTCAGTGGCACGTTTCGGAATATGTCGTATCTGTTTTTTTATCTATCGTGTTCCCGCGCGTACAAGCGCGCCTGCGCGGGCGCCGGTATATTTAGACTGATTCGTCGAGTCGACTGAGACTTTGCACTGCTCTACGTTCGAAATACCACACCGCGGAACAGTTTGTGTCATTGTATCTGTCAGTAGTATTTTCTGTATCTTTCACTTACTTCATTCAATGTAATTCAACACTAATTAGCGTGATTAACATCGCCATGATAAGTAATTACAAGAGTTTCAAGTGCCACTTAATAGATACGCGTAACGTTTTGTGGTTTAATTTAATGTGAATGTATTCGAAGAGTGATATATGTATTAGATTAAAATATATGTATTATAACTTGTTCATACATTGAGTGTTGGGTTTGTTTTAAATGCACATGTGCATTACACGTGGTAATAAAAACTTCGGTTCGAGTGGCGTACCGTTGAGTATCGTACGTAAGAGTGAACCAGTACAGGTCACGCAATGTAGCAACTAATACAAAAGAAAAATCGCGACTCGGTTCTCACCCGCGCAGTATGACCTTATCCTTTCCTATTGTGTCTCCTTCATTGTTTTTGTTTCGTAATGTCTTTTTGTTAATGTAGTAATCATTACGGTGTGTGGAAAAGAGCGTTCTGTTAATCAATTAAACCTGATTTCTTATGCCGTTTTTAGGGGTAGATAAATTTTATGTAGGAAAATTTTTATTGACATGTTATTAAAAATCCAAACCACAGATTACATACAGTGTATAATTTCTGTTTGAGATTACTGTTTAAAATCCGATTTTTTTTTATTGAATTCATTAATCTCGCAACGAAGGGAATTTACTTATGATAGTAGTGCAATTATTACTAATGGCACGATCGACTCAGTACTTTCATTAGTTGTTAAGCTCCTATAATATTCACCTGCTGTCTTTGGGTTTGTCGTGCGGCGCGTGTGGTGGCGGCATGTAGCAGGGCGGGGAGTAGGGCGGCGCGTGCGGCGGGTAGGCGGGCGGCGGCGGGTACGCGCCGCACTGGTACTGGTAGCCGCCGTAGCCAGCCGCGGCCGCAGCTGCAGCATAGTCTGGCTGACCCAGCCCGTATCCAGCCACAGGATGAGGGCTCATGCCGCCGTATCCTGGTTTATAGTAAATACAATAATTATTATAATACCTGTTCTAAATATATTCTGAAAGTTGTTATTATAAATACGATTTTAGGAAGTTAATGATGGTGGGCTTGAAAGGCAAGTATTTATTGTTTTGATGAATACAAAAACACTTGTGCAAACTTAAATAGTACAATAAACATATAGAACACAGCTTCAAACAGCGCCTGCTCTTCAGAATTAACAACATTACTCTCGAGCGTGTGTTGCGGCGAGCTCGCGCGAGGGGAGTCATTATGAGGTCGTGTTTTAATTTGTACCACGTGTTTTACGGTTTTACGTATTTGTCCATATCGCTTGCATTGTATATCAACACGTAACTTATTTACCGACTATGATATAAGATTTATAGGTATGATTATCTTCAAAAAATTATTGTTCCACGAGACAATTAATTAGAATTGTATATATATTGAGTCAACGCTTTTGAATGAAGTTGAATTAAAAATATACATACCTGTAGCGTCTCGATGGTATGCCTCTAGGTAAGGATGGCTGCCGCCGCTGTCCGGCGTCGATTCCCGACTGTATGACACGGCACCAGGAAAGGTCCGACTGTTGACAATAAGAGAGAAATTTGTATATAAATTTTAAGGCACCTAGAATGTATAAAAATTCCAACTAGTTATCATAACTAGGATCGTTACTCTTACACCGTTAACGCCTATCGTACGTAATTTTAACGAATCCACAACTTGTGAAATTGAAAAGTTTTGCTACCGTAGTACCGACTTAGGGTAAGAGTGGAACTAGCCTATCTGACAAATGCCTCACCTATGTGGTAAACGGGACACACTAAGGTCGAGGGTTTGGCCCTGCGGGCTCGGCACCTGTGGGCTGGCGGTGAGCTGCGGCGAGGCGCCCGGCGGCGGGCTGCCGCGCGCGCCCCCGGTGCCGCCTCCGGCGCTTGTGTACACCGGCGACGCGTATGGACCCTGTTGTAAAAACGGCCGGTTATTCAACTGTACACATGACACACAACGTTCGTATTTCAATGTTGCCGATTGCCTCCATAAACGAGTTTCGTTCGATTTCATTTATTTGTATTTCCACGCGACTCCAAAAAGTATCCGTTTAACACAGCTCGAATTATTCATTCGCGATTGTCAGCGACTATTCTAGTTGTTGTTTTCTAAACAACATGCCGAGTTTATAAAGTAGGACGAACGTGAGGGGAAACTCGGCCATGCAGACAATCCGTTTCTCCCTTCGAAAGTGTAGCTCACCTGCGGACTACCACTGGTCGACGAGAGATCTACTGCCGGCCGCGGATCACGCGGATCCCTTTGCGTGGGACTGCGCGGTCTCTGCGCTTGTGCCGCGGCGATCTTCACCGATAGGTTGATAGCCGAGAAACCGGGCGGGACACCGGGACCCATTCCAGTGACGCCGGTCACACCGCCTACTCCGCTAGTCGTTTCGTAGTGGTACATCGGTCTGAACGGAATTACACGAACGTTGGAGATCACAAGCATTCGTACAGTGATAAACTAATCTAATTAGCAGTGTTGTGTTGTCGGGAGTCAGTAACGCAAGGGAAATGAGATAAACACTATTAGTTGGGACGTCTCGTTTACCACATTAGTTTAGGCATTGTTTCTGAACAGATATAGCGTAACGAATTATTACTACTCGTAATTATTACGTACCTAGGGTAGATGGGTCCCGTGTTGTTTTCCTGCTCGGACTGGTCAGTTTTCATTGGTGTGGGTAAGTGCGCATCGTGGTACCGCTCCTCATCCCAACCGTACGGTCTTTGCGGGCACTGTGCGGGGTCGTACCGTTCGAAGGCAGTAGCGCCCTCGTAGCACCTTGCCTCGTAACCGTACCGTGTTTCGTTCATTTGACTACGAGAGAAGTTTTACTGTTCAAAATATCATACATATTTCGTTTTGGACGATTGAATATCTAGGATATTTGTCATTTGTACAGTAAAAAGTTTCTTAAAATATGAAGACTTGGTTTGATTTGCTTGTAATTTTAAATTTAAATGTAGTTAAGAACTTTGCTTCGAGTGATTGATTCTAAGTTTAGTTTATATCTAGAAAGCATGCTCATTACCTGTAGGAGCGCACGTGGTCGTCGGGCGGACGCTCGTAGGGCGAGCGCTGGTCGGGCGGCGCGCCGTAGCCGGCGTGGCGCGTCTCCATCCCGGCGGGGGAGTCGCGCTCGGGCTCGGCGGCCTCGCGCTTCGGCACCAACAGCTCGGGCGCTTCGCGCTTCA
>DWDV01002217.1:0-11889 GCA_018245615.1 Mimoniades ocyalus
TTGGATCTGTAATTTGTCGAATTACAAGGTACTCTTTAGTAAAAAGTTCCGGACTATAGGGGGTCTTAGGCAGTACTTTATAATCCGACAAATTCGATAGTTCGACACTGCCCTGCAAAACGTTTGTCGGATTACCGGGGGTCCACTGTATTTTCACGCCAGGGCATACGGGGCAGGCAGTGAGTACGAAGTACTGAATATCACAATCCTTATAAAAATTTACCCTGGTTCTTCTACATTAAGAATATTAATAACTTGGAACAACACACAAACACATACACCTCTGAACACATTAAAAACTGACCAATGGACCACATTACCAGCCAGAGCATGAAATCATAAGCAATCATCTAAACTTAAACTATGAAATGAAATTCCTTTAAATGTCATCTTTGTTATGTTAGAATGTCGACAATCGACATCGTTTCGGTGTCAAAGGTCTCGTGGTTAGAGGTGTTGAGTTCGTTTCCCACCGCAGACAAATATATATGTTTGTGGAGATGTACCAAGATGTTTTAAATCCTAAGTCTGCTTGTGCCTGGGTTGCGTTAAAAAAAAAACAAAAATATGTTGCAGTTGTATTTTTTGACATTGCCATCATTTAACATTTTTCTTTTTATAGCGCGAGGTTATATTCACATCAGTTTATTTATTTTCTGTCTCTTTCTATGGCGTAGTGTTGCATGCAAATGTCCAGACTCATGTCGATACGGAAAAACGTTAGCTCTTCGCTCGAACACAACGCCCTATTTAGGCGCGTGTCGAGCTCATGTTCTATAATACGAAATAGAGCACTTAAAATTGCAAAATAATCCGTTTCATTACAGATAAGGACATCACAACATGGATCGAATCTGTATACTACGAACAGTTTTGATACTTGCCAGCCTGCACTGCATGGACGCGCAGTACTTTGGTAAGTAATTGCAGATTATTCACCGTCATTATCACCGACATGGGGCTCCCCTGAGGGGTTATGTCCATAATCCCCACGCTGGGCATGCGGGTTGGGATCAAAGTGACAGACATTACTAAAGGAAATCCCCTAGTGAAATGCATTGAGATACTCGTATGCAACCTTAAACGTACCGGATACGACTCGAGTCTGGACGAGCTCGGCTTTGATTGATCTGGACACGCGAACTTTAATTGGAACTTAATGTTCCTAGTGTGTCGATGACTTCGGGTTGCCATCGCGATGATTTGGTTTACCCAATGAGCGTGGAAAATGTTCTGATTGTCCGTATAACGTTAAATTGCTTTCATTTAAATCTGTAACGCGGGGTTGTCTGAGTTACTTTCATGAACCTCATGCATAGAATATACCAATTGTAAGTATCATTGGTGTCGTTGAAAAAGTATTGTCTGAACTGATGAATGTTGTCGCTTGGAACATTGTGTTTACTATTTCGTTATGGTCATAGTATAAGGGCCCTTTCAGACCTATACGCTTGTTGTACGCACTTAGGCATGCTTCTGCAGTCGTATACTCCTGAGCTGCCTACGACCCGACTCGTATACCGTTCGTTTGCTTTACTGAAGCCCGCGTTACAACTCGTAATACATAGCTCATATGCCATATCGAGCTTAATACCAAAAATATGCTAGTCTGAAAGAATCCTAATTGCATAAAGCATACAATTTGTAATTGCGTTGTTCAAATTGTATACGAACAACATGATCTTGATCCGTGTTCTTTATAATAAGTGGTTCACTCTTCCGTCTTATAGTGGCGAGATAAAGGGATTAGACATGTCAGTGCATGTTAATATTTTGTCAACAACTTTTTATCATTCATTTTGATGACATCATTTATTGCATTGTAAATATTAATTGTATTCGCGACTCGCATAAATGTATTTCTTTTTAGACTTTTAATTAACTTATTTTATACCTATGTATGTGTACCTTCTACTGATTGAAAACACCAATAGACATTAAGTCAGCCCGTTTTGTAAAATAATGAAGTGTAAATAAATAAATGTATTATTAGTCGTGTATACTATAAAGCGGAAAGATTTGATTGTTTGTTTGCATTGAATGGGATCTGAAACTACTGGACCGATTTGAATAATTCTTTTACCATTCGAACCCCACATTATCCCTGATGCACATTTTCGAAAAAAAGAATATAAAAAAATGAAAATAATAAAAATAACAAAACAAATAAAAAAAACTTGCCTTATTATGTACTCTTAGTAACCCTCGACGACAAAAGAAAAGTGTAAATGTGTGTTAAAATTTATAATTTTTAAAATCTTTGTTAAATACTCGTGCGGAGCCGGGGCGGGCCGCTAGTTGCTAATATTTTGATTCTTTTTTCTTTGACAGACATTTTGCAATCACTGCAACCGTATATTCAAGGGCAACCTAGTCAGCCCTTCAATTTATTCAATGACGTCACCACTAGACGGCCGAGACCAAAACAAAAATTATCCAACACCGCTAACATAAGTGATGGTAACATTAGAAAAGTTACATCGCATATAGACCAGACGGATAAAACGCGAAAACAAATTACAAACTCACCTAGTTTTGATTTCAACGCATACGCGACAACGCAAAGTGCTATAAGAAAAACCACTAGAGCCACAGTAACATCCGACAACTCTCATCGCAAGAGTGAAAACCGTCAAGATACTAAATTCACTAATACAAGATTAATTCCTGTCACAATTCCCAAGGGAACAAACGATTCTAGGAATAAAAATTCAGGAATCATTTCCTTCGACGATAATTCCGGATATGTACCTAATAACACAAGAGGTACAACTAAAAATGGTGATTCTAAAGAAACTTTTATTGCTAGTAATCAAGAGAGACAAAAATCCGGTGTATCTAGAATAAATAGCAAGAAGAATCCAAGTCAAGCACTAATAGCTGCTAATGTTGGAATGGACAACGCCTACGATGGAAGAAACTCAGTCAGCTATCACACAACAAGGTCACCCTACTTCGAAACGACAAAATACGTCCAAAACACACAAAACAGAGGGACCAAATCCGATTACTACACAACACATAACCCTTTGACGAAAAGACCAGGCGTCAAACCTGCTGTTATCAATGGACCGCCGATTACGAATAGACCTGCGACTCAAAGATCTGTGACTCAAGGACTTGTGACTCAAAGACCTGTGACTCAAAGATCTGTGACTCAAAGACCTGTGACTCAGACACCTGCAACTCAAAGACCTGAACCCAGCAGAGAAAGTATACCTAATGATAATAATGTAATGCCCGATATAATTTCCGGACCTGATGAGGATAATATGTCTGATGTCGAAAGGAAACGGCATATTGATATAGCGGAGAAAAGTAAGTAAAAGAAGCTTCTAGAACATTTTTTGTTAAAAAAAAAAATATGTTGAGACACTTCACACCCGATCATCTGATGCCAAATAATATGGTAATTAGACAGTTGATAAATTACATATATGTATACGTTTCTAAATAGTTTTATATATAGATAAATATATATTTGACCTGTTATACATATATTTGACGTGCGGTCGTCGCATGTGGATGTATGAGAATTGTCCCAAGATATTATTATTAATGCATGTTAGTATCTCCATATTAAGGATTATGACCACACATATTATGTACCAAGTCATTTATCGCATTGAGTTCAACTTAGATCGAATATGACTAATACAATTCTACTATCACAAATTTTCGGTCTTTACATCATATTTTCTCTCTTTTCCAGTGTGCGACAAATACAAGAGTCTGAGTATAAAAAAGCTGCAAGCAATCCCATTGCTCCCATCGCCTGAGCCATTGGAAATAAGTGTGCCGACATGCACACCAATCAGTGTGCCATTAGTGGTTGGTGGGAACGTGGTATCGATACAGGACTTCCCTCACATGACGCTGCTTGGATGGAAGAGGACAAAGGTATTGTATGTCGTGTGCGAGCCCAAGCTGATCCATCACACACGGCCGCCTCGTGCCATAGTTATATCTCGGAATCAATCACACAGCCAACTTGTCGTATAATAGTGTCTCGGAATCAATCGCCCACAGCCAACTCGTCGTATAATAGTGTCTCGGGATCGATCGCCCACAGCCAACTATATTCATAAATATCTCTAAATGTAACTAAGCTAACGTGTCCCAAACCCAAACAGTTTGTTTTAATATGACAAAAATGACTCTAAAATATATGTACACATTTTTATAGCTATGGTCTTAACCCTTCCATTCTGAGAGGAGACCTATGTTCCAGCAGTGGAACGATAACAAGGGTGGAAAAAAAAAAGATTTTTTTTATAGGCAGTAACGTATGAGGTGCCAGAAGCTTTGCTCTGCGATACCCAATCCGAATGCCCAGCGTGGGGATTATGAGCATATCCCCTCAGGAGAGGCCTCTGTGTCCAACAGTGGACTGCAATACCCTGATGATGATGATGATGAAACGTTCTCGGTTAGAATCGAAGTTGTTCTATTGCTCTGCTTACAAACACGGCAAAATCCTTTAAATTTTATAGCTTTTGTGACTTGTATTTCTTTAAAAACATAGATTAAAATGAATAAAAATATACTTTCACATGTGAGTAAAAATAAATACTATAAGCACCTATACGAATTTTGTATAGTGTTATTAGTTTTCTTCAAATTAGGTAAAATTATGATAAGCGAACTTTACCGGCTTTGTTATTATACCCCTGAATTATAGCTGTAGCCACTTTCCACTACTATACGATCCATGGCGCTACAAGTATTTCCATGCGAGTTATACAAATTTAGTAGCTTAAAAAATATTCAGTATAACTGCAATTGATTATCATTTTTCTGCTGGTCGTCTACAACCCACTGGATTCAGGAACCTCAGGATCTGTTGTCAAAAGGCTGATAGATAGGCCTCCTTTGTTCTGGTGACAGAATACATCCTCGGCAGAATGTGACTTCGAGCTGGTGTGATGTTTGCTTCCAGAACAGAGGGTACTCTTGGAAGTGTGGTGGTTCGCTGCTGAGTAACCAGTTCGTGCTAACCGCCGGACACTGCGCCTATCAGGACAGAGACGACAATGTTTTAGGGTAAGTGAATTTCCGTTTATGTTCTATGTGTATAGTTTTGAAATAGAAGAGTTGAAAGTCTCGACCGCGGTTGGAGCCGATCGAAAGCCTGAGTCCTTGTTTATTGTCATGGATGATAATATATAAGTATGAGATTATTTTCAATTTTATAATGCAACATCGCTACTGTAATCTCCGAAAAGGCAGACAGAGGAGTGTAGTACACTCCCACGTTTCACCAATCACGTTTACGTCCCACTATGGAATAGGTGGTGAGCCTATTGCCATATACCGGGCACATATCTACGCGCTACTACTTGGAATTTCAAGTTGAAAAACCTGGCAGTACCTGACTGCGGGAGCAAACCCAGGAAAAATCCAAACACGTTCAGCCGAGATCTGAACATCACAAGAGTTTTGGCAGCAGGCGCTGATACTATGAAACCATTGGATAATAAATTACCTATATTTTCCGTCTCCAGCGGACCTCCTCGGGTAGTGCAGCTCGGCTCCTCGTACTTGAATGATCCAAAAGCCGTCATCCGTAAGATAATCACAGTCATCCGCCATCCAAAGTACAAGATACCCAAGGCTTACTACGATCTGGCTGTTATCAAACTGTCGTCGACTGTTACGTGAGTGATCGCTGCAAGTTTTTTTTAACTCCATAACGGAGACAATTCTCCCGAAACTGAGAAAGGTGAGTGAGAAACTGAGCATGCTTCCACCAAACCTGCTCCAGTGCGGATGGACGAAGATAAGGGCTGTTGTACATTAGGCATTTGAACGAGGTCTCATGTATGGGAAGATGAATGTATGGAGAGAGAACACAGGCAGACAGCTGGTTTCATATGTCTGCAACTTTCAAAGGGCGGATTTTTCGAAGGGATTGCTGTTTTTTGTAATAATCAGAGAAAGCTGAAGTATTGTTTCACTGATTCTCTTGTGGTGCATGTCGTCATCTTAAGTGTCCTTGAGGTGTAGCAATGCTAAGGCTCTTTCAGACTAGCGCATTATCGGCGTAGTTTAGGCTCGTTTTGTTATACGCATTGTAAATACGCTAGTATAAAGGAGCTCGGAGACCTGCGCTTGTGAGAGTCACGTCAGTCAGAGAAAACACGCTAGTGTGAAAGAGCCCTTAATAATCGTTTATTTTATTTTCCAAATGATTGTCAGGTTTTCGGAAATGATAAAACCAGCGTGCTTGGGAGTACCGCCGTCAGCCGGTGAGCCCATTATAGCTACGGGCTGGGGAAGAACTGAATTTGGTAAGTGCTAAGACATCTATTTGTCTGTGTTTTATATAATGAAGCTAAAGTTATTATGCAATCACTCGTGAATACGCTGCTGTTTGGTGCATAACGCGATGCCGCATGCCCTACCACAAACGACACATCCGTATACAAACATTATATTAGTACACATGTACACCCTCTCGTGTTTTGCTACAATTGCTATAACGGAGTATCACCACGTTTGCAGAATCTAGACTTTTTATTTGATTTAGAAGATAGATTTATAATTTTCGTGCAAATTTTGCAGTCATATCATGCCAAATAAATAAAACGTATTGTAGTTTTAATAACCGTTGCTTCTTGAATACTGACGTGACAAACTAATGACAAAAACTGATTATAGAAATATTCTTAATTCTTATATTTAAACCACAAATACTTTCACGCAGGCTATCCGTTGGTTTCCTAGTTATATGTAGGTTACATTCAACATGGCTCCTACCTTATTTTTCTTAGCAAGAAAAATGTTAACGCGTTTGTGAACGAAATTGTACTTAAGAAGTAACGAACTTAGAAGGAATTTGCAACAAATAATACATTAAAATATTTAGCAACTTTGCAACGGCGGTGATAGTTTAAGGCTAGCTTTATACAAGCATTCCGAATGTGTGCGGTTCAAACCCCTTGCATTGTTCTTATGTAGGTTTATATGAAATAAAAGTTGTTCCTTGTAATAATGAAGGAAAACTCTAGTTACATAAATTTTTTAATATTTTTCATGGTTTTCTTAAAAACGCCCGAAGTCTGTCTGCGCTTATACGCGGGGTAATATTAAAAGGTCATGTTAAATATGAGCTCTTACAATGTTTGTTGATAGGGTAAAACTAGGTAGAGCAGAGTATTCTTATACAGGAACACCGTGCTTTAAATAATTTTGTGCAATAAGAAATTATTATTATTACTACTTAAAATTAGTCCTCTCGTCTTCTCTTCTGAGTGAAGATTTGTGTTCAATAGCAGAACGATATAAGAACTGGTAGTCATAGTCAAGATAGGCCTTCACATATGTACAGTCAGTTTGCAATAAATTGAATCTACATTAATAAACAAATTAACGCAACTGTTAATACTATTCGGTCTATGTATATGCAAATTTTCGCTACTCGATAATAGATGACGTTGTAATGAAAACTTGTATACTATTGAAGCCTCGACTATGGGATGGGAGTCGAGTGCTCATTGAAACATGAATAAATTTAGAAATGTTTTATAGAATTTTTTTGTACAAAATATTTTTAACATTTAATTTTAATATGTTCTACCTCCCTCCTCACTCTCTATTCCATTGTAGAATGTAAACATAATTGGTGAAATTCTCCTCTGTCCTCTCCTCTGTTTACCTCTTCGGGGATTACATTATGATATTACGTTTATGTTTTGAATGAATTTCACCAATAAGGGGATATTTAGCATATTGTTATTTACTGGAGTTAGTAAGTATATTCATCTTCTGTAACTTCTAACTACCTTCATTGTAGGAGGTTCTCAGTCCCAGGAGCTGCGCAGCGTGTCCATACCCGTTTGGGACATCAATGATTGCTACAATGCGTTGGGTGTGTCCATAAAGATTCCCTACGGACCGTCCGCTGACAGCCAGATCTGCGCGGGCGAGAAAAATGGCGGGAAAGACACATGTCAGGTAAATGTTAACGTGACAGTTTTACAAGCGTGCTTGGAGTTTTTTTTCTTGAATTTTTATTCCAGAACAATCAGCATTCAGTAGTTAACCACTAACAACCAGATCACCAACCACCAACAGATCAGTAGTATATTTAAATTAAGAACACTTACATCCAAATGGCGTCACGCGATAAATGAAAATTATAGTCGAAATCGTCCTTAAATGTCCTAATTATGACTAATCAACTCTCGGTAAGATTGTTCCACTATTGTTCCAGGGTGACTCCGGTGGACCAGTTCAGGTCCAAGATGGCTGTACGTGGCGAGTGGTGGCGGTGACGTCAGTGGGCAGGTCGTGTGGCGCCGCAGAAACGCCGGCCATCTACGCGACAGTCCAGCGAGCATTCATATCCGCTGTTGTTTTTGGGAATCAAGTTGCACAGAACAACAACAACAGAAGCAGCTATCAACAAACCACAAACAACAACGCAGGCAGCAATCAAGGAACTGAGATCGACAACAGTTACAGCAGCTACAACAGCAATCAACAAAATGCAAATAACAATAACAACAGAGGCAGCTATCAGCAAACTGCAAACAACAACAGAGGTAGCAATCAACAAACCGCAAACAGCAACAGAGGCAACAATCAACGGCCTGTAAATAACAATAATAGCTACAGCAATCAACAAACTGTAAATAACAATAACAGAGGCAGCAATCAACAAACCGCAGGTAACGATAATCGAAGCGATAATTGGAACAGCAAAAACAACCAACAACGTTCATCTACCAACAACGAACAACAGACCAACAATTATAAAAGAGAGAACAGTGAATGGTTTAAACAGAGCGCTATAATTACTAATGCAGGTAGGAGCGCGGACGATAGCTACGAAAATAGAGAAAAAAGTAACTATTGGGACAATCCCAGGGTAAACAGGGAAAATAATGGGCAGAACAATCAACAACAAATTAAAAATGAATACAGCAACAATAATTATAATGCGCGAACAACAGAACGGCATAGCAATTCGAATTCTAGAAGACAAAGCAATGAGTACAATCCGTATCCTGTTGGTGTAATATCGAATCAAAATTCCAATTCCAGAAGAGACCCGTATCCTATTGAAGAAACATCGAATGGAAATTCCAATTCCAAAAGAGACCCATATGCTATTGGAGAAACATTGAATGGGAATTTTAATTCCAGAAGAGACTTGTATCCTATTGAAGAAACATCGAATGGAAATTCCAATTCCAGAAGAGATCAGTATTCTGTTACAGAATTATCGAATGAAAATTCCTATTCCAGAAGAGAACATAGTGCGTATCCTGTTAGAGGTGCAGCGAATGGTGAAGATTACAACAATTATGACCATAGAGGAATATCGCATTCGGATGGTAGGAGTGGTACGTCTCACGACGGAGACGGTGGCTTGTGGTGGACTTGACGATGAAGAAAATAATTTTAGGTATACATATGTATAGGTATCTTTTAGTCGGGTGTTAAATGTTAATGGAAATTGATAAATGCTCAATGCTAGGTATTTATGGTTTTTCTACACATTTGTAATTGATGTTACAACTCCGTATAGTTGTAATACTGTTTTAAATACTCACATTTAGATATTTTGAATTTTAAAACCTGTACGTTAGCACGATTCGAGTTTTGATGTAACGGTTTAACTTTCCCTCCTAATAAAGTGATACTTGTTGGTATATAAAGAAAATAACATCACGCATATGTTTCACCGAAGGGGTGGACAGAAGTGTGTAGTACATCTAGTTTTCACCAGTTATATTATACATATACATATATGACTGTGTCGTTGGTCGTATTGGTTGCAAGCCCGACTGTCGAATTTGAGGTCCTGGGTTCATATCCCGGGTCGAGTACTTTTGGATTTTTCTAACTTACATTTTCTAGTAATGGCTTGGAGTCTGGATATGTTCCCGGCGTATGGCAATAGACTCGACACCTACTCCATAGTGGGACGTAAACGTAACTGGTTAAACGCAGGAGTGTACACTCCACTGTCTACCATTTCGGGGATTACAGGCGTTATATTACGTATGTTACCTTATGTGTATAACATCCTATGAAATAGGGGTGAGCCTATTTTAACATATCGGCACACATTTGGACTCCGCTGTAGTATTGGATATTTCAAGTTAAAAAACCCATAATAATTACCAAGCAAAAAATATTTATAGTTATGTATGTATTACGTTCTCGTTTTGAAGATTAAATATACAGCTTACTGGAACAGTGAAGAAAGAAATCGTGAGGAATCCTGCACGCTTCAAAGTTGCGCCGTGATAAATTTAAAGTCCGCCAATCCGTGCTTAGTTATCAGGATAGATTTTCGCTCTTGTATGAATGTCCAACAGTGGAATGAAACGGGTTGAACGCTATGACCACAATGATACCTTATATGTAATAGATTAGTGTGTAAATTGATGTTTATTTTAATTTATTCAAACTCACCATGACAAAAATATGATATCAGTTGATTTTTAGAAATAAAAGTAAGTTATAATAAATACTTTGTGTATTCATTATTTTATGTAAGCTTACAAGTTTTTAATATCATCTCATATTATGGAGATTTGGGGTTGTTAATGAAGATCTGCATTAAAACCCTGTAAGTCATTGTGTTGGTTGGTTGGATTGCTTGGTCTCACGCGGTGGCGCTAGTAGCGTTTAGTAAGGATTAAGGACTTCGAGGGCTTCCTCTTTACCCTAGTAGTCGTCATGGGGACGACTGCCGCAAGGTAACGAACACTCCACCTTGTACAGGGCACGTTGCGTAGTGGGGGACTGTGGTATGTTTACAATAACGACCAAGTGTCGGCCTATATTGAAAATTCTATTGTGAGGTACTTGTAAAGGTGGTTACAACGGAGCTATAATATATATTATAGCAAAGCATATTTTTTTAACTAACGCCCGGCTGATCGCACACGAAACTATAATATATATCGCTTACTAACGACGTCAAATTATGTGAACAGATATAGCACAGCATATCTCGGTATGGTTAGAAATATTATTGCGCAACTACGAGTATGTCACCAACTAGAGATAGAACGGATAGAACATGTACTAATCGGGCTAATGACGTCACTGTTGCTTAATCCTTTCTTTTCATTGTTAATTAATACAGTATCAAAAAAACCACTTGCACTAATGAACACATTAATTTACATTATATAATATGATGCATTGCATAATACAACAACAAAAATTTGAATAGATTAATCAATAAAAATAAAATCAACTTGTAAAAGTTATAATAAAAGAATCTTGAGGCGACTGAAAAAACCTCAAGCATACATTTGAAACTTTATTTTATTTATCAGTAGATGGTTCAGAGTCTGGATACGAGTACCTACACTTGAAGTACGGCGTTGAGACCTGACAATGTACGAAGTGTGGGCGAGTTACGGTGCGCGATTGTGGGGCTAAGAAAAACATTTGTCTTATTAATAACTTATACTGATTGGATCATCTGAGTCTGAGTCGTATTCTTACGGTTCCTTTCGAGGTAGATTGCAAATGTTCCTGAATAGCATTTTTGTCGTTCTATTGTTGGACTTGAGTCTCTTTTCAGATTGATAGCCACAGTCTGCCACGCTGGGCAAGCGCGGGATGGCAACTGTCGCACGCCAAATTACCCTTACGAGTGGCAAATCTTTTAATATTCTCTTGAAATTAGCGGTAAGCCGTGATTAAACTCTTTACTTTTAGAACAACTGCGTCCAACAGTGGAGTAATAAACTGACGTGGCACCATGTTTGTGTAAATATTATGATGTTAAGGCCGCTATCCCACTGGCGTTTTGCGAGCGTTGGCGTTCGTCCAACGCCTGCGCAGCGGCGACGCTGCGCAAACGCGACGTTAACGTTGCGCTTGCACTGAACGCAACGTTAACGTCGCGTACATGCT
>DWDV01002218.1:0-11888 GCA_018245615.1 Mimoniades ocyalus
AATACACATAATACTAGTACTCTCCGAGCCCATGAATAACTCCAGCTCTAGTTGCTTGCCCCCTGTCAGGCAACAAAATAGCTCGGAGTTCGAATTTGTGCCCGTTGTACGTCAATAATAACGTGACCCCCTTTGTCGAGGAGTCGGTAACATAACTGGTAAAACGTTCTCATACACTCCTCTGCCTACTGCTTCACTGAAATACAGGCGTGATGTTATACAGTGCAACTATAAATTGACAAAATTAAATGCACTCGTGTATCAAAAACAATAAAATTGAACAAAGCAAATCACAATCGTATTTCACCACACACAACTATATTTGGACCTGGTCTTGAATATCGTGAAACAGTTTCAATTGCGTATGAACTGGTGACAAACTACGTAATATATTTGCATGCACACTACTGCAATAGCGTTGCAAAACCCAGGGCCAGGACAACTAGTGAAAGTTGTGGGTTTTGAACAACTAGATCTCATGGAAGCGTTTGATTTCAAATTTAGAATTGAGGAAGACATTTTATAGTTGATCAAGTAACTATGTTGCTAGTTTATGAATTTAGAGCAATGGGCGTTTCTTGGTGGCTGCATATTGACATACTGCATATTGACATTTAAACATAACACTTTCTTACACTAGCTGTTTTTATTTTCAGACGTATTAAAAGCGACTTTGAAAGGACATGACATTGCATTATATCTACAGGTTTTAAAAATAATGACAATGATAATAACAATAAATTAAATCCACAATAAATTAGTTCAAATTGTATTATTCTAACAAAAGTGCTTATTTTAAAAGATACACAAGTACACTTATGGACTTTCTTTCGCCGCTTCTTCTCCATTGTGAGGCATTTTTCGAGGCGTTCCTAATTTCATTTTGACACAAAAAAATTCTAAGGAATCAATTTGAAATAAATGCCACTTGGATTTGAATGACGCGATATGAAAAAAATTAGGATTCAAGGAATCGATGAGTTGATTGTAGTTATGCTTAGAAATATGTACGTTTACATCGTAAATTACATTCGTAGATATGTCTTAGCTTTGATCTAAAAATAATTCATGGATCTCAGTGTACAATTTTGTACCTGAAGGAACAAATAAGTATTGTTCAAAGAAATTCTTTTAAATTTTGATACTTACATACTTATCTTCACGCTGGGTCCCTTACGGGGTAGGATACTTTATTAATTTCTGATCATATTATATCATAGTTTTCGTCATCGATTCCATTTGCTTCATTAACGCTTTTGTTTTTGAACAATTGACCCGATTATCCTATTAGAATGAGAAGGTTCACTTGCGGGTCGTTCAGTTCAATACAGATTCACGGTTTTTAGACAACATTATGAAAAACTCCTGAGGTACATTACTTTAAGTAAAGGTAATGTATTTAAGTTTTCTTTAACCTTAATAGCCAATATATAATATTTTAAAAAAAGAACCACACGCAACAATGAAATTAAAGATATGACATGAAATTCTTTTTTAATTGATATGAAGGCTGAAATCCACAAATCACTAGATTTAGGAAATTAAACCTCTGTTATTGTCCTCCATTTTGGTTATTGTGGATTTTGCTGAATCTGTCACAGCTACAAGATGTGTGTGAGTGAAAGTGACACTGTACAAAAATGTCCTCGTTTAAAATGTTCGTGGCGGGCTAAAATCTCAATGGTGATCGCCGCTGCTAGTTACATTTCTTTCATTTATTCTTTTATTGTTTTCACTTTCAATGCTTACCGCATTTACCTCGTAACGAAAGTGCTTGACGCTAGTTACTTTGTGTGAGTGTATGAATTACAGTGTGCGGTAACTTATTGTATTTGATTGTTGGTTTTCGTAATAATTATTCTTTTAAAATTTTTTTTTGTTAACCAGATCCACACTTTCTCTTTTGAGACTTTAAACTTACTAAACTTAAAGTAATATTAAAATGCACTAAGAACAGTACCTACATAAAAAATAATAAAATAAATTTACGAGCAACTTTCCTCACTACATCATGCGCGTATACTGAATTGTATAAATAATACTATTAATGACTATGTACATGTTGATGTGGGCGTGAATGAGCTTCACGTGAACATCACGTGACGCTTGGTTTATATAGAACGAGCATATCTACTTATGCGTCCTTAAATGTGGGTAGAGACACAATATTTTTACTCAACGAATGGCAGCACTGTCGCACAGGGCATTGTCATCACTCCGTAACTTCTCCCTTTTGCATAGTCTAGTCTAGTTGAATTTATACATATTTATACGTTTGTCCTTCTATGTATACGGTGTGTCTAATTTTGGCATTTAACAATGACATCAGTATATGAAAATTCATTAAACAAAAAACAAAATTACAATAAATGTAATTATACCGTTATTGCTCCTTTGTTTAACAAGATCACATTATCAGTAATTCAAATGTGTACATACATATAATGGAACACGGAATTGATAACAAAAATAATTCCATCATGGCGAAGCCATTAAGACATCCGGTCAGTTAAAACGTAGTGTTTGTGGATGCGATAAATTAATTATGCTAAATTAACTGGTTTTAGTTTTTTAATGGGTCACCCATAACTGTAGGCGTAGAGCCCATAAATACTACGTTACGCCTTAATTTTTTTTTAATGACCTCGATAACGCCGTATCTGCTAGTAGGTACTTGTGTATTTCTAACTACTTAGCAGCTGCGATTTTGTATATGCGGAAACTTAGTTCTTTCAATTCTGTTTCATTTCTTGATTAGTTTTTTTAGGACTTTCAAACAGTATTATGTTTCGCCAGTTTTCAGGGTTCATGCTATCTCTATGCAAAAGCAGTTCAGCTGTTTTCAAGCGAACATCTAATAAGTAGGCAAGAGTATCTTTTCAATTTATAATATTTAAACGCATGTATTTCTCTTACTTATAACATGAGTTAAAACTATAAAAATATAAATGCTATGGTATTGAGAGTAACGTAACATCACGCGGTGACGCCTGTAATCTCCGTAAGGGTAGGCGGACGAGTGTAGTACATTCGCGCGTTTCACCAGTTACGTTTAGGTCCCACTATGGAGTATGGAGTGGTGCCTACGGCATACCGTGACCTCCCAGCGCCGAGTTTAGTCTTTTACCCTCTTACGACACCCTTTATCCGGCACGGAAAACGTCATTTAACAAAAAAATATTATTAAACACAAACATTAGTTTTTAACGACACAAAGTAACGTAACAGGGATCTGACGATAGAGAAATGTCTCATAAGTTGTTTCCAAAGCACTTCAAAACAAGCGTAGGCAAATGAGTCAACACAATAATGAAGAAGAACCAGCTTGAATGGCGCCCCACGTTTGTATGTATATTAAGATCATTTGCGTCAGTAGTCTACTATTCGTGATTTAACTTGAATTGGTCATTTTTTTACATATGGTCGAACTTTATACCGCTTGCTGGCTTAATGTTTGTGATAAAATCCAAGCATGCTGATTATATTCAAAAATGTAGCTTCGCAGATATTAAGGTAACTCAGTAACCATGGCCATCTGGCCTCAAAGGAGGCTCGAGGAGAGCCTGGGCTATAGAGATGTCTGATAAACTACATATATGTATGTATATGCTAAATAGATATTTTTCGCTTTATAGAGTAATATTTGTGCTTGGCATAAAAATATTGTTGTGAGTGGATATTGAATACACGATCCTCGGCTCCACGGTCATATTTACTAACCACTGGGCCAACAGCCCAGCCAAATTGTTATTAAATTCGAACCAACCATTATTTTTGCATTCCTTGAAATTTGATGCATCAGTTCATACAGGAAAATCTTCTTTGGAAAATCTTCAAATAGGCCTTTTCCGTTTTCGAACTTGTCCAGGCATTGCGGAAATCAGAAGGGTTGAGATCTCATCTCATATCAAGTGTTCTTGATACTTGATACAATGTTATTGTTGGCTAACAACACTGTTATTAATGCGAAAGTCACTCTGTTAAGTTGCCATATCATGTAACCAATTTTGTTGATACCTCACGTGGAGACAATTTCAATCTTGATAAACGGCATAGCTACATAGGATACTTAATATTTAATGTACATTAAAAAATAAACAAACAGATTAAGTATTATTTCATATATTTTTTAAGTTTCCACGCAAAAAGAAACGCGGTCAACAACTTGTTAAAACAAAAACAAAAACAGTATAACAATTGTTATCGTTATAAATATTTCGTTACTTGTAAGAAAACAGCTGATTCTGTTATGTGGTCGATGTGTATCATTCGATAAGTACTTAGTATGCGTGCGACACACACTTTCGTGGTTAGCATCGCGAATGAAAGTGAAAACCGGTTCGGGGCGCACGCCTAACGGAACTGACCAATTGCCTGTTATTATATTAAAAAGCTCGGTTATTATAACATTCGAAATTCGAAAGTCTGGGTGAAAATTCGCGGCCATTTCAAGATTATTGATGTAAAAATCCGTTGCAAGCTCTTAGCGGGGACAACTAACGTTGTTGATGTTCTAGACGGTGTAAATGTTTGGCAGGTTAATAATATGGGTTATGAGTTGCTAGAAGTAACCATTTTTTTCCATTTAAATATTTCATTACTAATACGGTTTACGGGTTAAGATGGTACCCAAGTGTAAGTTTTATTTTGTATTTAAATAATTAATTTTTATTTATTTTCCACGTAACATTTAACATCACGCCTGTAATCCAGACTCGGAGCAACTACTAAAAAATCTAAATTAGAAAAATTTAGTAGTGTCCGACCCGGGAATTGAACCCAAGTCCTCCCGATCGGCAGTCGCACTTGCAACCAACACGAGCAACGTTGCTGTTGATAATTTATTTTACACAGTTACATTATGTGTTCATTTTTGCATTGTATTAGATGTTTTTTTGTTATTGTTCAAACCGTTCACTACAAATCTTTTTTCATTTATATCTAATCCTACTCTCCGCGTAGCAGGTACTTTTAATTATCGAGAATCCTGATCCCTCTGTACTGGAATTGTTTCCATTTTTATTATGTCTCCTCATTACATAACGCGATACAATGGACACGTACGTCATACAAAAGTCAATATACTAACACGATATCAAAATAAAATTTCACAACTTATTATTTGTGGACATTGAACAATAGCACGACTCGTATTTTCGCTGTTAACATCCGATCAAGGTTTCGTTTGAACGTTGTACAATGGCAGCTTGTGAAATGTACTAGAAACTACGCTGTACACGCTTGTTTAGTCTGGGAATCTGTTTCATCAACAGCGTTTTTTTTATTATTCTCCGTCTGTTATCGGATTCTTACATCGCTGTCATCAGCCTGTAGTTGTTACATTTAACAACCGATTTTATTCTGTGGTTATTTGTGTTACGAATGTTATTGTTGCTTAAAACAAAAAATCACGTTTTTTGATGGCAATAAACTGCTAAATAAAAGCATTGTTATTAAATAATTGTATTAATATATTGTACATGTTAGTTTCTAGATGTGTTGTGATTGCGACATTTTAAATAAATCTTCGTACTTTAAATGCAACGAAAAGCAATGAATTTCAGGTTTACATAACAACCTAAACATGTAATCGTGACTGAAATTCAAGGAGATAAAATAATATAATATAATGGTTCTTGCTTTATTCCACTCGCGTCTGGACGATACGTCGCTTGCCAAACTAAAGCCAATTATTTCAATGTGGCAACCCGACATCAACGTTAGCGCCAAAACTAAACCGAGTTTTCTTATCGCTTAAATTATTTCAGTATGTGACTGTTGAATTGTTTAGACAACATGTCTAAATACCAAGTAAATTTATTTAAAAAAGATATATCTGTTTCTCATTACAAAATTAGATTGCAGTAGGTAGGTATACAACAATTTTCTTAATTGCAATGTGGAGTCTTGATATTTTACTACACATTTTTACGCTTATTAAATATTAAATCTCGAACGTAGCTCTGACGTGATTCAAGTTTGAGATATAATGATGAATAAATTGACACTAGTAGCACTGTAAGATTTATGTAAGTGATTGTAGGTGTACCTATTAGAACAGTTTCAGCATCTTTTCAAGTATAATCACACAATTATATCTTCCTATAGATTATTAGGTGACACCGCAAACTTTGTTCTGCCATAGAAATTATTTCTAGCAAATATTTTGATTATTAAACCAAAAATATATTATAAGTGAAGGTATTAAATGTTTGAAAAACGAACAACGGGAAAATTATTTAGATATTGTTCATACAAAAATCACGATAAAAAATGGTAAGTGGGGGTAGGAAGGTAAAAATTGACGGTCATAGGAATTTTTTGATGCCAAATTTAAAACCAAATACAAAAAAAAACGTTACAAAAATATCTGTTTTGACGGGATAGGGTCACCCTTATCACGTAAGGGTATAAAAATAAGGGCATAAATCTACAACCTATACTCAGACGTACCAAATAAATATATACAAGAAACTTCATGAAAATCGGTCAAGTCCTTTCGTAGGATTCTGACCACTATCACTGTGACACGAAATTTTTATACATAATATGTATTAGATAAAGTTAAAAATTAGTTATCAATTGACATGTTTTAGTATCTTAAATCTCATTTTGAGAAAAGATCTTCTTACAACAGCGTATTGTTGTTTCACTTTTTTTATTACTTTTATTGATGTGTACAGATTTTTTTTCTTTTATGACTATAAAATTGACCGGAAAGATTTCATAAAGAGGTTGTTATGGCTGCCGACAAATTGGTAATAGCCGGTCATTATTTAACACACCCAATACTCTTCAGTTACGATGTTGCCAGGGTGTAATAAAATTACCACGCTGTTGCAATTTCGCGGACTGCCTCCGACCTATATCTTGCGTCATAGTTTCCTGGTGCACATGTGATTGTTTATAAATTCGTTTCCTTGTCAATCAATATTGTCCGCCTTTAACAACAGCACCTTGCCCGCTTACGTAAAGTAATAACACAATTTGCTTTATAAATAATAGAAAACAAGTTTAAAAACCAAAATCTGACTGCGTAATAATCGCGCTCTGAAAACTATGAAACAAGAAAATATAATCTGACACAATTACCTACAAATTATACAATATTTATCATTTAGTAACTAGACAACTTACATATTGCCATTTTAACAGTAGCAGTGATGATACCCTAGCGGTCTGCAATTGGACCTCTCACTTGGAGAGCCTGGGCTCAAATTCCGGCTCGCACTTCATTAAAAAATGTGCGTTTTAAGTACCTAAATATCAATTGCTATAACCATGAATAGAAACATCGTGCGAACCTCAGAGTCCATAAAAAAAATGTTTCCTAAGGCGTGTGAAGTCTGGCAGCACACACTCCTCTGCGTCTCCTACTCCTACTCCGCGGCGAACTACGCCGCTTGGGGAAGGGAAGGGGGGATTGCGGGCCTCGAGGATTCCCTCCTTACCCGGGCAGTCTCAAGGGGTCAACGGCTCCCGGTAATATCACCCCGCCGATTGGCGGTGAACACACATTTGGTCGTCACTCGCAGACCTTTGCTTTAGCCTCTGTCCTCCTGATGGTCGGAGGGACTGAGTCCCTCGAGTTCCCGAGGGAACGGTCGGCCGTCAGGTGGACGTGCATGGAGCGGTGCAAGGCTCCTGAGATGTACGTGCGGCCCGTTGTCGGCTCGGTCGTACATACGCCGTGCCAAACGGGCCACAAACTCATCCAGGGGTTGCACCTTCAGGTCGCGCTCCAAGACGTCGTTCCTGACATAGCGTCCCGCCCCCGCGATTACCCGAAGGGACAGGCTTTGCTGTGCCCGGAGACGCTTTCGCTGCGACTCTGCCACCAACGCGTACCAAGCCGGTGCCGCGTAGGTCTGGCAGCCCGCACTTGGCCAGCGTAGCAGACTACAGTCTTAACCGACAGGAGACCCGTGTTCAACAGAGTGAGATTTTATATTTATACACGACGTTATAAAGTGTTAAGCGATCCTCAAGATTGAGGTAGTCAAGAAAGTGAAAGTGCGAGTGAGACAGACTGTACGCTTTAATAAAATACTGTACTTTTGTTTCGTTCATATAAATTGACGAGAACAACTCGTGACTTACTCGCGAAAAGGAGGCAATTTAATCTGTCAAGTTTTTGTCTTTATAATTTCTAAAACAGTAGGTAATGATCATAGACGAAAATGACCTCCCACTTCAGTGAAAGCGTAAGGTGACGTCTAATACGCGAAGGAATTGTCTTCGGATACAATACTATGCAATAAACTTTAAAAATACACTAAGGATAATCTGAACCCAGAAATAAAACGCAAGTAGTACATAATATGTACTCGTCGGCGTTATAGCTCAAGTACTGATTTCTTCCAGAAAATCAAAACAATATAAGAAAAATGAATAATTTGCGAATGTTACTGGATGAATGTTACTAATATAAAGGATAAATATAAGGGTAATATAAAGGAAAGAACACAGATAACAGCAATTTTAAATCATCATATTTTACCTAAGTAGGTAAAACACGTCATCCAAACCACCGTGCAATATAGAAATTGTCGTGGGAAAGTCATCAAGCTCTCAAGACAATCATTTTCCCACGTATTTGAACCAAAACCTTTCTTGGTGACTGGTGACGAGGCATACATAAATATATAATATCACGCTATGATGTTACTCTTATGCATTAAGCGCTTGTTACCAAGAAGCTTTGGATAAATGAAGAAGTAAAATTAAAAGAAAATTATCGTTGATAAAAAGAGAAGTATTCCAATTTACCAGCGGTCTCGTTCTTTAGTAGACGGTACTACGGTCGTTAAACTTTATGGGATATCTTCCTAGTAACGAACCAACTTCTGGGAGATTGCCGCCTAATTACGAGTATTAGGTACTATTGATCACGAAATTACTGATAGTAATATACTGTACATTAATTACAAATACCTAAATTCACGTCTGTATTTCTCCGAAAGGGTAGGCAGAAGAGCTTAGTTTTCTTACTTCAACAGTTGTGTTGCCGTTCAATAGCTCAATGCTATTAATCTCATAGAATGTGAGTATTTGTCGTATACCGGGCACAAGTTAACATTTTTATTAATCAATACGCCTATAAAATAAAGCGATCATTTTTGTAACTTTCCCAATACAATGCTGATGGGAACGGAGGATATTGCATCATATAATGTCGGGACTTTGTGCGTTGTGAGAAACTTTATTCAGATGTACGTACATTTATCTCACTCTTACAATTTTATTCAAGGTTATAAATACCGTTTTGACTTAAGGTTGCCACATACGGAGTTATAATTTTATTTTATTTTATTTATTTGCTTCACCAACAGTTGTTACATTATTTGTTACATATTCATACAAGTACAGTTATGAATATTGCTAAATGCACAAGCAATTATAGGTAAACACAGCATGCTAATTAATAATATTAAATAAACAAAAAACAAGGGTTAATTTGGAATTAATTTCAGTAATTTCTTGGCAAAGTCTTTAAGCTTAAGTGAGAATACATCTATAGGTTTAGAAGTAAACAAGTTGTTTGTTAGCTTGCTTAACCTAGCGATCGGAGAGTTCTTGCCTAATTCAGTTTTACGCAGAGGTGGAACAAGAAGTGAATTCGGATACCGCGGAATTTTATAAGGGACTTTAAATTTAAAAGTTTCAAGTAGTTGAGGACAGTCGACCATATTATTGAAAATTTTGTAAAGAAATATACAAATATACAAGCGAGTCTATACAGGAGATAACACGGGTACACAAGTTTTTAGTACTACGGCTGGAATACCGTCAGGACTACTACATAGCTTTTCTCACGAGCAGAGCGCGAAGGGTTGTAAGTACCTCTTTCTGGCGAACATGGATTACGGCCACGAACGTGCCCGAGTGAGGTAACAGGGCTAGTGGTTTGTTCGCGAGATCATCTAGCTGTGAGTTTTCAGCAAACAGAAAAACAACGATTTGTTTTGTTTGATGCTGTATGAGCCAGTGTCCCATCTGGTCTCAGCAATGGAGGCAGCGAAAGTTCCGCCAAGTTCAGTCTCGACAGACTTGGTTAGTGATCAGAAGGCTTTACTGCCTGAAAGGTATGAAGCCAACTTGGCACTGACAAGGCCAACGTGGTTGAAGCGTGCCCTGCGTTGACATGCATTACTGAACTTTGCAGCTTCATTAAAAGCTGCTTTTCTTTCCGAAATATCCGGAGCTTTGGGTCCGAGCATCAGCCTATGCCAAATACGCTCCATGTTAAGCACGTGGACCTTTGGCACAGTGTGGAAACAAAAGCGAGCTTTGCTGTCACGGGAGGCATCTGAAAATGAGATAAAATATTTCATAGGCAGTGGCAACACCTGAAAGACTTCTTCAGGGCAGCTCGACGGGTTCTCTAAGGAAAAGCAAACCTGCTGCTAAGGAAAGGATGCTATAAAATTGAGCATTTCATTCCAGTCTGCTGTATCGCCATATCCACCTAGTACCCGCTGAAGATAATTCAGGAGGATGAAATGGCTGTAACGGATTCCACCAGACAGCGGTGAGAGGTACCTAACGGCGATGAAATCACCTCTGTATAACGGACCGAGTCCAAGATCATCGGAAGAATGAAGTAATTGACCGTATGGTCAACATTGTCTTCCGGACACTGCTTTCCTGCATGTCGTATGGTTGTCCAGTTGCGTGAAATCAAGTGCCAAAGCAAGCTTGTAGATTTGATTTCCAGCGTGGTCAGTTTCTCGCTATCAATAAATCCATTGTTGGTGGTGTTCATTAAAGTCTCGAAGAAACACTAGTGGAGCACACTAGCCACGTCAGCCGCCTCCCTGAGCTAATCTGCTGGTCACCGCTTATGAGCGGTAGACGCCGGCGTATAGGGTTTGCGCCAATCCAGTTTCAATTAGCATCTGCAACGCAACGAACCTGGAATTCTCAAGATTACGGAGATGACGATAGCAGACGTCGTGCGTAAACACAAGCCTCCTGCTCGTTGAAAAAAGTTCATCGAGTATCATGCGAATGTTGGATAGGCGACATCCGTTTGACGCCTGATCTTCTGGGTCTCCGTGAGAAACGAGGCGGCCTACTGGAGCCTGGAGTCTACTGGGACTCTAGACCCGTTTATGAATAGTGTAAAGTGCTATTTATTTATTTACAAAATCTATAGCTTTATTTATTAGTGCATAGGTATATAGGTTTCTGCTTAATCATAAAGCCAATAATGGATTTACATTTCACTGTATAGGTACATACGTATAAGAGAACAGTCATTAAGACATGTGTATAAGTGTGTATGTCTGTCTGTGTGCGTATGTGCGTGTGCATGTGTGTGTGTGAGCTTGTGTATGTCCGTACGCGCATTTGTGATTATAATTTTTTCTTTTGTACATATTTTTTATTTTATATTTATTTGTACGATCTTCTCCGTGGACTCTATAGAGCTATAGCTGACAGCTGATCGTGAGTGATCAACCGTCGCGTTGAACAGGCAGATCGCAATGTTCAGGGTGCGCCGGCAGTGTACTCGTATCTTTGTACTTAGTCAGACATATTCCACGCTCGGGGAGGCTCCTTTCATGCACCTCATTTGTATGATATTACATAGTCACCCCTATTTCTAGCAGTGGGCTCGTGCGCGCTTATGATGATGTCGATAAACACCTTCGCGCCTGTAATATCCGAATGGGTGGGCAGCGGAGTGTAATACTTTCCTACGTTTCAGCAGTTAATGAAACATACGATGTACTCGTACTTCACGCTATGTGTTAGATCCCTGGGTGTTAAGGTGCTGCTGGCGAACCATATCCAGACTCCGAACTACTACCAGACTTTAACTGGAACTCTAGTTAGAAAAATCTTATAGTACCCGATCCAGAGGGTTTGACCTGAAATCCTCT
>DWDV01002219.1:0-11885 GCA_018245615.1 Mimoniades ocyalus
ACACAGCAGCGCTTAACACTGCTGTTATAAGGCAGAAATAGGTGTGGCGGTGGTGCCGCCGGAGTCGAACCACAGATGGTTCTACCACCTTGTTGTACTCTCCTCTCAAATTGAGAAGCATTTAGGCCACAGTATAACATGTTGGCCTAATTCGAGCACACAGACTTCTCAGACCCTCCTGCACCTTATTTGTGACATTATCTGTGTCACATTATCTGTGAACTGAACGTTTATCTTCTCTGAAACCCTAAAACTTTGTAATTTGATAGGTAGATAATTTCGAATCAGAATGTACGTACGAACATATGTATCACCCTTTCTGAGATTTACGAGTAGCATGATTACTTTGAACACTCCAAGATTTGTACATAAACAAGATCAGAATGCAATAAGTGACAAGAACTGTTGCATTTAATGAAATAAACGCAGACATAGTGAAAGTAAATTGAATGTAATTTGAACAATGCGCCAATGTGTTTTGTGTGAACTAAGTAGTGTTTGTCCGTAGCGGACGTTCTGAAAATATAAAAGGCATGAACACCTCCCCGCCCCTCACACCAAAAAATTTTAATCTATTTAACTAAAAGATAAATAGTAAAAGAGTTACATTTTAAAACACGCTCGTATAATGTACATAAAAATGGCCTTATATTTGAATTAAATAAAAATATCAAAAAATCATAATGGCCAATTTAAAAAAAGTAAAGTTTTTTTTATCGGCCATCCTCCTTATAGGCCACTATGTCTGTCCGGTTGCGGCTTCTGGCAAATTGGACGATGTTTGACAAATTTACTCTTGCATTGTAACCGAACCATATCGACATTGCGTCCTCAGCCAAAGTCTTCTGAATGCAGAAATAAATGAAGATGAATTATAAATGCGATAGGTATTGCTTTTAATTACAGCATTAACGGAGACCCTGACACTAATTGTGTTTTGTAACAACTACTCAAATTGTAAACGAAAAAAGAACAACGAGAATAATTTATTGGTATGTATGTGTATAACAACTTTGGTTTTGTATAACTTAAAAAGATATCCTTCGTTGCATTCTACATACAATAAAATTACACTATTTTCAAATAATATATTCTTAGAGATGTAGGCAACGTCTAAAAAAACCCAATGCTCAAGTTAGAGATAAAATACGAGGTGAAGTTAATTTGTGCATCTAAGACGCCATTTTTACAATTGCCATTTCAATTCTTAAGTCAGTAGATCGATACAAAATTTGTACTTCAATGTTCAACAATAAAGTTTACGGAGCTTTGCGAAAAATGAAAAATTGATAATTCTTTATTAATATCTATTATCATGGCGCCATCGAGGTAGAAGCTGTGCACAAAAGCAAAAAATACGTAAGAAAAAAAAGCATCATTTCTAACATACCATTTCTTTTCCCGCCATTAAGTCGCCATGTTTTCTTGTCAAAACGCTGCGTTCAAGTTATCCGATCCGTGGAGTTTCCGATACGTGACACGGCGGATGGTGTTACCGACTGTAAGACTTCACTTTCATTTAATTAATGTATCGGGAGAAATTGTGGCATTGGCGCCGGCTTCTTTATTTATTGAAACGCAGTTTATTTCATTTCTAGACTTTTTTATGCAGATTGACATAGTATGTATATATTTTAGTGTCACGTACGTTGGTATCAAGTCACATGGTATCTTAGTCTAGTGACAGCTTAGTTAACCTAGTGGTTGTAAACACTACTGCAGATGTAGACGTCTTCGCATGTGGATTGGTGCTCGGTGTATGGCAATAGACTCCCTCCTGGTTGGATAGTGCGACGTATGACGTAACTGGTGAAACGTGTACTACATTCCTCTACCTACCCCTTCGGAGTTATACAGGCGTTATGTTATGTTACCTGCTACTGTTAAATGTACGCAGCGCACGTATTATAGATATGCAACAAAATCGCCTAATACCAGTTGTATCTTGTATCACGACTGTTTATAATGTTAAGTGGCCGTCACAATCCGTGTGTCGATAGCGGACGTACATATCCCCATATGTACACGTAGTATCCTCATAGGAATAAAATAAACAAGTATTGCTGCTTAGCAGGAAAACATGTAAAACAGTGTAAAATCAATTTTAAAATCTGAAGACAGGTTTCTACCGCCTTTAATTTAAAAATGAATATGAATAGAAGCATAAATCATGCGCGTATGAAAGGGGTGATGAATAACATTAAGGGGTGATGAATAACAACTTAGATTTGTAAGGATAGATGTATTTGGCATTCGGTTCTGTCTGCTTAACTCGCGAGGGACCTGAAGTGAAGATATCTATGAATTTATGTAATGAATAATAATAAAAATGACAATAAAACGGTTACACAAAATATAATTTACAATTCCCGAACGAAAGGTCACTGTTCCAAGATGGCGGTTGGCGCGAAAACCGTTTGAGGTTAAAAGTGAAAGAGATCACGCCGCTATTGTTACACAGATCATGAGCTGTTGAGAATTAGATCTGAGGTGCATGAACTGTGCAATTGAATAGCAACAGTTTGAATTATTTATTTTAAAATACTGGCTTCGTTTCCAGACCGCTTGCTTCTTGTTACGTCTGCCTGTCTTAGAACCAACGAAGCTTTGTTCAGGATACAAGCTCGCCTAGCTCTTTAGTTATATTGTTTGCAGGTTTTTTTTATGTATTCGAAATAATATATTACCTTGTATATAACTACGCATATTTACATTTAAATACAAAAATACACTAAAACACATTAACGAAAGTGATTTAAATGATAATTATAAATTGTTACTTACCGTTACTATGATTATTATTATTTTTAAATTATCATTATGTTCTGTGTATTGTTCAGAGTTTGCCTTGAAAAAGCAACATCATTTTATTATCAGATAAATATGTAGTGATCAGTGAATCTGACTGCTGAAACTGGTAGCTAATTCGATTTAGGAATGGAACCTCTTTACCTAAAAGTGGGAATTAAGCACGAGTTGTGAGTTCGGCTGAAAAATTATCTAAATAAGTATGTAATAATGTATCAGCTGGTTATCAGCACTGGCTTGGCCTAGTTTGGGAACAGATGGCATGTGGTAATGCCCCAACATATTATTATTATCTCACAATACAATATTGTATTCTACCCTCTTTTCCTTTTCTATGAGTATGGGTTTCTATAGCTTGCATGGCATCAGATTATGAAAATGTTCTTTTATTCTTCGTCGTGGCTGCTTTTGTAAGGACTTGTTTATAATATTCCACAGGGCTATCCTATCATCTGTTGTATGCAAAGAATCATGAAACTCTAGTGCCTTTCTTACTTAGTCCATCGTCTAGGATTTTACTGTGCTAGCAATGGTAAATAACTAATTTTAGTTATACAATCCGGGCTTATTCTTTCAGTGATAAATCATTAATTCCTTTGTTCATTTCATCGCCGGTTCGTGGTATTATAATAATTAATAGATAATAGGTGTTTTTATTCGGTGGTCGACTTAGAAACTTTTTTGCTTAACTACGCTGAATACTGACTAAATGCTGTGGCCAAAATTATGTACATGTTTTTTGTACTTATTCTTTAATGTTTATCTAGGGTTGTCGGTACATTCACCGCTTACGATGCTGTTTGTTGGAGGCCAGGGCATTTAGCCGTGCCTGGGTAGGCTGCGCCATGTTACGATCAGGCGGTCTCCAGATCCTCGTCTCTTGTATGCAGGAAGCAGGGAGCGCCACGGTCAAATAATATTGATTAGGGCTTCTAAAAAGATGATTGAAACCCCCATCTACCTTTACAATCAATTAAGATAAAGTAAATAATTATTATAGAAAATTTTCAGACAAATTAATTAAGACCAGATTACGTTTTATGTTTTTTTTACTAGTACCTCAACCAAGGTAGCGAACATTTGCGCTCAGTGTACAAATATTTCATATGGGTGGGAGTGGAAATCACGACTCTGTGGCCTCCGGCTCAGTGGTCAGCCCAATGGGCCAGTCCAGGCTAAAATGGACTTTTCGACGCATACACAGGCCGCACCGAAAACACTCCACCTTGGTATTGAAGTAAAAAGGTCAATTATTTTCTGATCCTTTATGTTCCAAAGTTTAAATGTCAGCGATGTGTTTATTATACTGAACATAGTCGCAAAACTGTGTCTAGGTCATTGTATGCTTAGTGTACGTGTAGGGTTCCTGCACATTACACTTCATATTGTTTTTATAGAATGATCACCATCAACCCTTTTGTCGTTCCATTGCTGGCCTCTGTTTTCCTTTTACAATGAGACGGGTGAAGGCCATAGTCTCAGAGAACTAAATATTATTCAAAAACAAAAATTTATCGTATCAGGGGTTTCCATCGCCATGTTTCTGTATAAAGTGTTGGACTGATAATGGGTCATTTTATCTCCGTCTTCAATATGCTGATCTGTAATCGGGTACTTCCTCTAACCAGATTGACAGGAGGTGCAAAGGTGACAACCCAAGAAAATGGTGTGAACGGCTACATGACCACTAGTTACCAATTCTAACCGGTTGGAATAAAGGCAGAGTTGTTTTTCTGGTCTGAATGTGTCTATTCGTGGAGTTCGTTGTATATGAAGATACCTACCTACTTGGTACCTTGGGTGTCTTACTTAGGTACTCACCTACCTACAAAATAAAGTAATTTTTGGACAACCCTAATCTTGACGCTCGCTAAACAGAAGAATAAACAGCAAGTTATAAATTGGTGACTTACGCTACTTACGTCATGTTTCGATAATAGCTTTTGAGGACATAATTCGTTTGCGGGTTTGCAAGTTCAGTGGAGGAGTTTCCAAGTAGTATAACGTAACATCACGTCTGTAATCCTGGAAGAGTTAGTCAGAGGGGTGTACTAGACTTTCACGTTTCACCAGTTAGGTTTACGTCCCAATTTAGAATAGTTGTTGAGTCTATTGCCATAAACATATTTATATAAACGCCGAAATTTTCAATCAAGCAACTTTGAATGGAAGATCCTGGAATTGAAGCATCACACAAATGGTGTAAAATTTTCTATTAAAATACAGACGCTCTTACTTATGTTACAATCGACCCAAAAAAACACCCGAAAACCCTATCTCTCCCCAACTTATAAGGGATTTACTGTTACAAAAGGCACACGTTGAAATAACAAAAACATCTCGAAAAACACCTTTTATTAACAGCTCAGCTTCGAGGGTCAGTAACAAGATTTTAACACTATCCACTTTGATACAAACGAAGAAATCTAATACAAACTCAAGGAGAAAAATAATCCAAATAAGTCGGGTAACAAAAGCATCCTCGTCCATTTCTACGAACAACCGAAACAGGTCGCACATAGCATCCATTAGGTAGTGCGGAATATTTAATAAAACATAAACACGACCTCTGTGCATGATAAGCCAAGGCTAAACAAAAACGATACTACAAAGAGTTTGGACATTGAACTGGGATCGTGGCATTGGAGACCGCGGATAAACATATATGTATGTCAACATATTTGTATCATTATATACGTATCAGTCCTGCTTATACAACATCCTTGAAGTATTCGCAACCTTAAGTACGTAACGTAACTTCACGCCTGTAATCCCCGAAGAGGTAGGCAGAGGAATGTAGTATACTCCCACGTTTCACCAAATGGTGAGCCTATTGCCATACACCAGGCACGAAGGCGAACTAACCACTACTAGAAAATCTAAATTAGAAAAATGTAAAGTGCCCGACCCGGGATCTGAACTCGGCACCTCCCGATCGGCAGTCGCGCAATCAACACGACTAACGAAGCAGTCTGTCTCGTTTTATATCGTTCTTTCCCTTTTAAAGTTTGCATCGATCGAAAGTGACAAAACATCCAATATGGAACCACTGTTACTGACTATTAATATGAATGTTAGTTACGTGGGCGTATTCTCACGACCTATTGATTGTTTTGTGGTATGACACAATAGATTCCAATTCACAAGCGGTAAAAAACTCATAGTCATGGTATTTAAGCATTATATACATACTACATTGGGCTGTATATAATGCATTATTATTATATTAGTAAAAACAAATTTCATTTCGTGCATTATTGTCTGTATAACAGAAAGGTTAGTGCAGAAATACATCACACCTGTAAGGCTACACACATATTTAGTACTCGGTGATGTCTGCCTACCACGTAAGGAACTTGGTATAATTGTACTCCAGTTCCACTACAGCAGTGCAAATATACTCATAAGTACGGTAATATACGGTAGTATTTGACACAGGATGTACCAAATCGAGTGACCTTATAGTAATATATATCCCTAAAGATCTTGATCGGATAATTGGTCCAGTGGATTGTAGGGTACGTACTATGTCAAAGCATCCGCGCCGCCCGCCGCACGGACCAACCGTTGACCTCGTTGACATACATATCCGTAAGAGCGATTATAAATAGACCACTTTAGGTAACTCGTATTTTTAACTCCAATGTTTTTTTTCTCGTTATCAGAATCCCAAGTCTCGTCTGCCTGTGTTGTACTATGTACATAACATCACGCCTGTACTCCCCGAAGAGGTAGGCAAAGGAGTGCAGTACACTCGCCACGTTTCAGCAGTTACGTTTCGGTCCCATTATGGACTAGGTGGTGAGTCTGTTGCCATACACCGAGCACATATCAGACTTCGCATCTCTACTAGAAAATGTGATTCAGAAAAATCCAGTAGTCATCGACTCGGGATTTGAATCCAGGACCTCTTGATCGGCAGTTGCGCTTGCAACCAGCACGACCAGCGGGACAGTCACTATGTATATTATCATTATTATATTGTCACGCCAGGCTTCAGTAGCGGTGGGCAGCGAGCACGAGTGCTAAACATCTTTATCCTTACAGAACTGACGTACATATAATCATTACACTCTTCAAATACGCGCGCCAGTTTCAGACATTTCTAAGTCTTCAGTCAGCATTTGTTCGCAGTTGTTAAACGGATAACAACTGCAAGCAAACTGCAATTTTGCAGCTGATGCTCAGTTCTAACGAAGTCCATGTGTGTAGACCCAAAGCTATCACCAACCAACAGAATATAAGAACGCTTACTCTGTTGTATTATAAAGTAATAATACGTTTAATTTTATTCCGAGGGTATTATTATAGGTGTTCTCTACCTGCCTCGTGAGGTACATATATCTCATGTGATGATATAATAATAATTCGTAGCAATGTTTAATTAAAGCGCCACACAAAGCATACCTTGTTATCAATGAGACATAACATTTTGTGTCGCACGGTCAGAGTTCAGTCGACGATATGCTCGATCGACCCAATTTCGTCTCACTCGCAGCGTCGCGTCTTTTCTCTTGACTGGAGTGATCGCTTCCGCAGAATGAGGAGAGTTATGACCATACTCTGCCACGCTGGTCAAGCATTGGTAGACTTTACACCTTAGCGAACTTCATGGAGAACCATCGCGCTATCCTTCACCGTTACAGCAAGTGATACTTAATTTGAAAACGCGCAATTTGATAAACACGTGCGCGCCAGGATTTGAACCCAGGGCCCATGGAGTAACAGGTTGCAGTCTAAACCACTAGACTATCACTGGATCGGCTGGGTTCACTTGTCAATGGGCTCCGCATTCCCTATTCCATGGTACGGTATAACATGGAGAAACGTGGGACTACACTCCAACCCCTCGCCTGTATAACACGTACCTATAGATTATTAAAATCACGCGCGCCCTATTGCCGAACCGGTCTAAGATCGACAATTCTGAGAGTGGATGACTCATTCATACTCCAAGTCACGCGAACACAGATGCATTGCGAGTTGCGAAACAGAATTGCCGGTGGGTCGGGCTGGTGCCGTTTTGGTGCATAAATAGAATAGGCACTGAGCTCTAGGGCTGTGCAAAACGTGAAACAATGATAATAGTTTATTTTTATTGCTGTTTATCATGTCAAGTTTATATATGTTTATATTTGACGTTTAATTCTCGCTGCCTAGCCCGCAAAGGACCGGGCGTTTTTATATAATAATAATAATTTCTTAACTGATTTAATTAATGTCTTTCAATGTAGCACACTCGTCTAGAAAGTATTCAGGCATTCTTGTCGTTCAACAAATAGATACATATTTATACAATATGAATGTGTCCAGAAATCATGGAACTTATTATAATTATACCGTCGTTCCTTGCGGGGTAGGCACAGAGTGACAGAAGTTGTGTGAATTTAATTTAGATATCGACTATGCGTGGGAATGTTTGAATACTTGTCTTTGTTATGTCCACGGCGCCCACGACAATGATATTGTTCTAATGTGGGAGCTAAGAATGTAGAGACTCATTTGACTATGCATACAGAAAAGGATTAATATTTATATGTAGGATCAAATGGTCACGTCCCGAGATGTCCAAAGCAATACCTATATGTATATGTATTATATGTTACATATATACTGTGATTGTTGCCGGGGACCCTGAGCCGGGGGTCGTGGGTTCCATTTTCGCACTAGACAAATATTTATGAGACAAGCATATGTATGGGTGTCTTGTGTGGCTGGGTGTAGAAAATTATATATGTATAATGAATATAATAACTAAAAGCAATATTTAGAAATATGTATTTTGACATTTAAATCGAAGTGAAAGGTCGAATAGAATTTGGCGTTCACTGCACAATGACGCATTCGTCGAACAAAAGAGAAAGATCGCCATTTTATGTTGACCTTCCCAGTGTGTTTCGACGCGAATTGCAGCGATGTCTGATTATTTCCTTTCATGTATTTAAAATCCTCTTTTACATAAATATATCGTAATTTTTATATGTTGCCAGAATATTTTTAGGAATTAAGCGGTATCTTTGTAGGTACCTTTATCTTTAAAGACAATTTTGTTGTGTTGTACTTATTTGCATACACTTTTTAATACATCTGAAATTTTCAATTTGTCATTTTCTGTTCTGAATATTATCACTTGTCGAGTTACATACGAGTACTTGTAGTTATGTGGTTTCCAAGCTACAATCTTAGAATTAAATTGATTTACCAATGTTTTACACAACAAAAATTAACATGTATTAATATATAATAAACTCCTTTGAGGACCGGGATGGAAGTTAAAAAAATCCTCACCATATTCTTCAAATCTCATGAACACATCAGCAAACCATCTACAGCACCGTCGCCAATTTCTTGAAGCTGATTTCTAAATACGTAATTAATTTCAATAGGGCTGACACTCAAAGTGACGTTATAGCATTAGGGTTGGCAAACGTGCGACGCTCGAATAAGTATATACGAGTAGCATGCTAAAAATTAACATAATATTTACTTTTCTTTAAAGTCAAGAGGAGTCAGGAGCTCGTGCAGAAGGAACTTAGGCCAGAACCAATAGTCCTTTCATGCATCCCAATATGTTATATTGTTATTATATTACCACGGCCGGTCATTCCTGAGACTGGCAGAGAGTACAGAAAGTCAAACATCTCTAGCCTTGCAGACCAGATGTGCCCAATATTAGGGCCCCAAACCAACTTCACCTGTCCACCTGTCTGTGGTGCGTCCTGAGTACAGCGCAGCCTACCTTGGACTCACTAAATACCCTGGCCGCCGACGGGCAGAATCGTGGGTGGTCAAGAAGCCGTGCTCTGGGACCCTCAACAAGCGTAGTGTGGGGATAATGGACATAATAATAATAATAATAATAATAATAATAATAATAATAATAATTCTTTATTTCATTACCAATTTTATCTTAAAAGTAAATGTCAAGAGCCTCCTTTTAAGCACTGCTTGCCTGTGTTAGGAGACTAACAATTTATTGTGAAAATAATCCTTATACTCGTCATTTCTTACCAATGATTTCCGTAGTAGACATATTGAATCATCACGTAGAACGTTCCTTTTTTATTTCTGATTACCGTTAATCAATAGTTCAATATAATATGTATAACAATAAATTAATGCATGGGTTTCACCGGGTGCGGAATATAAAAATATTTATTATATTGTAAATAACGTTAATGTAAAAGGAATTTTTAATTACGTAAAATCCTGTTTTATATAGACACTAACTAGCTGAAAAAATAATAATATTTAATATTCCAATACCATGCCGAGTTTCTCATGGGGTAGGCAGAGAGGACACAGTAGTTAAGAAAAGGAGCGTAAAATAGCACGGGATATATTTACACCGTCGCATGAACGGAGTCGAAATTGATAACTAGCATTACATTACAAACGTGTTAATCTTAAAATAAATCATTATAAATGTGCATCGATAGCCTAATGGTTAGAATTTAATCGTTCCATTGGGTGGGTCTGGGGTTGGAACCCCGCCATGAACCTCTAACTAAACAAGGTTATGTGCGTTTTCAAGTTTAGGTATGGAAACATCGTGAATACATACCTTCACGATGTTCTCTGAGGTGCATGGACTATGCCAGCCAGTATTTGGCCAACGTGGAAGACCTTATAAGAACTAAGCCTTACTCCTCATGAGAGGAGCCCCGTGTCCAGAACAGGTACGATAAATACGCTGCTAATGATGACGAAGACAAGTGCAAGTAGCGCGGTCGTGTTGGTCCATCGCTTATGTCTTTAGTACTCTTTGTACCCTTACCCTTTGTACCCTGGCCGATGTCAATTTTATTCCGCAAAATAAAGTGTCCTTAGAGACTCGACTAAACAATGCAATATTGTTTTATTATATGATTGCGCCTGATCTCTGACGGTGTAGGCAGAGGGTTGCGTGTACGAAATATCTGCAACCGTATAGCTCTAACAGGTTTCTTCTACATTCATCACTCTATTCATACACGCGCTTCGTCTTAGGAGACTTCTGACTGCCCAATCAGTACATCCGCAATGTAAAAATAAAAATTTTCAAACTACTCAGAAACGAAGGAAGAGGCAAGAAATGGCAGGCAGCCCTATCAGTAAATCAAAACAATTAATTTTCAATAATTTTAAAAAGTAGTCACGAAAATAGGCAAGAAATCGTAGGCAGCCCTATCAGTCTTGGAGCACAGCGAACATGAATGTGGAAGTGGCAGTTTATTTCGTTACGAGCTGATTGACCTGGGACGCGCCGTGAAATTTCACAGGAAGCGCCTCTTAACTCCTATTGTCTATCCTCGCTGCTTGTTTAGTCCTGTCTCGCGGACTCCATTACCATTTATTTATAACTATTAAGAATAGAGCAGTTAGTGATAAAGGGACTTACTAAGTAATTGTGTTTTAGAACATATTGCACTATTTGTCCTAAATAAAAAAGGTCAGATACTGGCTGGTAAGGAGACCGATGCCATCGAAACTATTTGTCCTAAATAAAAAAGGTCAGATACTGGCTGATAGGGAGACCGATGCCATCGAAACAAGCGTAGGAGCATATACCGGCGTATATACGAGGAACACGTGAGGTGTGCAAGAATAGAAATATTAGCCAGTCGGTGAGTCCCTCACGAGACTCATATTAATACCAAAATCAGTAAAAATGAAGTTTTCGGTAACGTACTGTGTACCGCGGCTTCCGTTTCCACCTTCCTGCGTACTTTTGTCTTTAAATCTACAAAATCAGGTTTATCTGAAATCCGTGTATGTTTACACGCCAGATTGTATCGTTGTACGAATACAAATAAATAATAAATCAATGGTCGATCGAGGTATCCGGAAGAGAGCCCTCGTCCATTAACTAACAGCTACTTACGCGCCCGCCGCCCAGCTCACTTGACCACTCTTGTGTAGCGGCTCTGATGTTAGCGATTGTGGGGACGCGTAGAATTGTTTCAGGGTACAAATCGTGTTACATTCAATAAAACATAATTTTACGAGATTAAGTCCAGAAGTACTATGAAAGAGAGAGAAAGAGAAAGAGTAAAAGATATTTTGTTAATATTTGTAATCACCATTATAGTCTTCAA
>DWDV01002220.1:0-11884 GCA_018245615.1 Mimoniades ocyalus
ATCGAGACGCAAGATGTAGAAATTCCACAGCTTTGGGTTGTGTCAAGTTTGAAAACGTAAATGTGCTGACGGTAGTAGCGTAACAGCATCTATGGTTCTAAATGTAATTGCTGATGAGTTACAACGTTTGTAGTTCGCTCGGTGCGTTTTCCGTGAGAATCAATGGTTTATATACACGAAATTCACTCAACCACTCAAATAGGAAGGTTAGCTAGCGTGAGATGGAAGTAGTAAGCATCCACAGTCAACCCAAACTAATCAGTTGAACATAGAAGAAAAAGATATACAAAAATATAAAATTTCACCCACAAGTATAACCTCTAATTTTTATATAGCATGCAACAAATATAAAGCTTAAATCGTATAAAGAATAAAAAATGTGACAATATACATTATGAATACGTAACACTACGCTTGTAATAGCCGAAGAGGTACGCAGAGGAATGTAGAACACTCCCACGTTTCCTCGGTTATGTTTATGACACACTATGGAATAGGTGGTGAGCCTATATAATAAGTATAAAATAGACATAATAATAAGTATAAAATGCTCACCACAGCAAATATTATGAATTGATTTAAATAGAACATTTTCGATTTGAATATTATAAATATATGTATTTTACCACATGTCACCTTACTATAAATGATATCGATTTCATATACATAGATTGGCTGTAAAATTTAAATTACAGCGTATCGAATTTGTACACGTTTATGTAATAAATGCGCGTAATATGGTGCTTATTATACATATTTATTATACATACTCTTGTGTACGAATGGTTGAAAGTAAGAATAGGTCAATACAGTTGAGTGGCTACACTAAATCAGATGGTTGATTTATGTAACCATTGAAATACTCAGGATATGCTCCATAACTGTATAGGCTCCATAACTGACGAAACGTGGGGATGTACTATACTCCTCTGCCTACCTCTACGGGGATTACAGGCGTAATGCTAAGTTACGTTAGGCTTCCCTCTGACGCATTCACAGGGAGTTCTGACGTGGGGTTATAGAAAAGGAAATACACGTAGAAAAAATTCAAGGTATATTCAAAATAAATAGTTAAAAGAAGAACTGTAGAAGTACCGTCTGTTTGTGCATTACGAATATACCAGTAAATAAAATGTAATAGAAGCGAAGACAATGTTTATTCTATCTCATCAATTGCCTCGCTGGTCGAGCGGTTGAGAGTGCGACTGCCGACCGAGTGATTCAGTCATCGTCATCTTCACTATCATAAGCACAACCACTTTCGCCGCTATTAACACAACCATCTTCATCACCATTGACTTTATCATAATTATCACCAATATTACCATTGTCATCATATTCATCACCACTATCACCGTTATCATCAGTATCACCAGTATCATCATCGTCACCCTTAAGCTTTTATAGTTCCAATATTGGAGTGGGTCTCCTAAATAATTCGAAGGGTTTAGTCTATTATAAAATGACATAGGCTATTTCTAGCTTATAGGGAAGATTTAAACCTAAAGGCATTTGTGTGTACCTATCGTAAAACAAACTTTACTTTTTAGTATCGTTTTATGTTGTCAAATCATATTTGCACTATTTTAAAAGTGTTTTAAGAATTCCAGATTTATTATGTGATTTAACTCTATAAAATTTTATGATTATAAGTAATAACTACTACATAGAAGCAATAACTACAAGTTATTCAATTACACACAAATAAGTTATAAATGCAACATGTAGTGACCAGTTAACATCCAATTTTACGGCGTTAAATCGGAATATCTGATTGTGTTAGTTCTCGAGATGAAAATTAAAAAGAAGTTATTTGAATAATTTTGCCTATGGCCAAATGAATGAAAGATGTGATTAAAGTCATTGAAAGTGATGGATTTTGACAAAAATATCCCGAATGGATCAATAATAGTTCAAAAAATGAAAGTACTAAATAAATATTAATATATGAAGAAAAATCGCTGTATCCCTCTTAAAGAACATAGAGCGCGCACGGAGGACTGAGCTTTGGTGTAAAGTATAGAGGAATGCAAATAATTAAAATTTTCTATACATAAATGTGGTGTGGTACGAATATATTATTATTCAGTTTTAAAAAAACTAAATTTGTCAATGTCAAAAACATAATAGTCTATGGTCAAATTATGGTACAGAGTAAATATTTGTAGAGATACTCTTTGACGTAAAAATCTTAATAACGTTCAAAATCAGAACATAATGAATTAAAAACCGCTGCTAAACATTTAGTAGTGTGTCCTTGGGTTCGGAGTACTCAAGTAGATCGTTTGTATAAATATGTACCTTGTATGTCTAACTATGTTTATCGTAGTTATTATTTTTCTATCATATCGTACAGTGCGAATGTTTTTAATGACATTTTAAAATGCTTTATATTATTTTGCTCTGACATTTGATTACGTTTTTCATTTTTGTAATATTAAACCAAATGCAAATTTAAGTGATGCACTTGTTTTGCAGTATTATTGCAAAAACGGTCGTCGTCCAGTTTGACACTGTTCTTTTGACAGCGGATATTATGGGATATACATTAACCATAGACAATTTGATGTATTTTAAAATATGTGCACCATTATATTATACTCATAATTACATCATGACTAATCCGAAGTATTAATAATTTTGTTTTGAAAATTTTATTAATTATATTGTAGTAAGATTGATTGCCTCGTTGGTCGAGTTGGTTGTAAGCGCGACTGCCGATAGGGAGGTCCTGCGTTCAAATCGTGGATCAGGCGCTACTGCATTTTTCTAATTGGGATTTTTTGGTATTGGCGCGGAGTATAGAAATGTGCCCGGTGTATGAACATAGACTTAACGCCTATTTCATAGTGTGACGTAAGTGTAGCTGGTAAATCGTAGGAGTGTGCTGCAATTATTATTGTGTGTAGTAGGAGTGTGTGTGAGTGTGTATTACAAACGCGATATTACGAATATTATTTTAATATTATATCTTCACGTCACGTTCCTGACAGGGTAAACAGAGAGCTTCTAGTTCCAAATATACTTATGTATAGTCATAAATCCGACGTGCTTCTTCTACATTAAAAAGTAAAAATGAAAAAGCCAGTAAAATTACAAAATGAAAATCCACTAAAAAACAAAAAAAGGAACCAAAAATATATCTCGAATTTTATAACCAACTGGCCATTTTCGTGTTACCGCTAACCATTTCATCCATCATTTAATTCAGTTTAATCCAACTATAGGAGTAACGACAGCAAAATACTGGTCGTCTTATTCAACAAACTCTCAGTTGTCAAAATGTTAAATATACATTTGGTAGCGTATTTATAAGGCATTTATTTCTATCGTTACCATCAATCCCGTAGACCTAATTCAATATCTCATCGAAACAGTTGCTAATATTGTCTTTGCTGATTATGTTCCAAATTTCGATATATTTTGCTGACGCTTTTTGTCTGACATCTCATTGTCAGTTAAAAAATATTTTTTAAGCACATGATTAAATTATGTATCCCAATTATTCAACTTGGATCTACCCATCGGATTTCAATTCTGAAATGTATATTTTGCAATCATTCGCTTGCATAAGTATTGTAGTGCAGATACCTAACACTTCGATAATACAAATTTTCTTATTTTTACTACTTAGGGTTACATTTTACTACAACGTAACATGACGTCTGTAATCGCCGAAGAGGTAGGCTGAGGAGTGTAGTACACTCGCACGTTTCACCAGTTATGTTATGTCCTTCTACGGTGGTGACGTTACTGCCAAATATCGGACACGTGTTCAGACTCGCCTTGTAAATGAGGTGCGCATGTTATAAAAATAAAATATAGATATTAATTAATTTTATTTTACAGGCTTATCCGATCTGTATTATATTAATGGCGCCATGAAAGAACCCATGTCAGTGTCAGTTGGCAGTGGAAGTGCTTATAATCCTCGAATTTAGTATTTTCTTGCGTGTCACCTGGGTTGTGTTATTAAAAACATAGAAATTTGTGTTTATGAATATCTCTGCTCAATAAAGGCTTTTAATAGATCACCGAATCTGACGATTATAATTAATGTTGAGTAGCGAATCAAGTTTGTAAGTATTGTAGTAGGTAGGAATCATTTATGTCTCTCCACCGATATACACAATTATGCATAAATGTTTTTACACTAGCGATGTTTGGAATCAGGCCTATGTCCGGCAGTGGATACCAATAAGCTGAGGTCATGTTAGTATATGTGTACATAGCATTATTACCTATATTATCAGAGAAAAATATATTTCGACACAAAAACAAAACTTCATGTAATTTGTTAATCTGTATATTAAACTACTTATATAATTTATTTCCACACATGTACCAACTACTAGTTTCCGATGTAACTTCACTTATAGAATAGTTTGCGCCCACAGTTGCGTAAGACGCAACATTTTCTCCGGTTGCTAGAACTGTATTTTCAGCTTTGAGAACTCTTGGAAACTCTTGTGAGCACTAGTGAAGCTAATAGCGAATGTTCTAGACGAAGCCTAGTTTTGAATATGAAATATAACCAATGTTATATCATGCCAAGTAAAATATTCTGTTCCTATATGAAGCGAATCTCACAATTTTGTTTTGAACGATAATTTTCTTTTATTTGATGAAACCTTGATTGGAAGGAGAATCGGATTTACGAGTAAATATACATATATTATTTCAATTGAACATCTAGAAAAGGTATAATTTATAATGACAAGATCCCAACCGATTTAATCCCAGTCTTAAACTGCAATCTTGAACTTAATGAATAATACTTGACTTGTGTAAATGTAATACTATTATATTAAAGGAAATAAGACTGCACTTTTATTTTCCAAATACTTTATCAAAATTTTAACCCTCTTTTATACGATTTTTCAATTAACAGCAGTTTATCAATTTCTGTGGCGACACAATCGCTGGTACGAATTAACAATACGATAATAAAGCAGGTGTATAAACGTCTGAGGAACTCGGGATAAGATATGTATTGTACTGCGTGCAAAAATAAAGCAATATACCAAACAAGGGACATTACATACAATTGTTTCTTAAAGGATAGCGATCGAAAAACGTACTCAAAGCGGAATTGCTTTTATTACGTCCATCGATCTAACTCACTGACTCATCGGTTCTGAGTCACGCCTCTTTCGTGTAGCGTACTGCGCGATTTGCGACTTTCAGCTGCTAGATGCGTTCAGGAAAAGCTTTGAAAAAAGTACGATAAAGCGCCTTTTACGCTTTTTGGGCGGCAGCAATAAACGACTGTGGCAGCAGCGGAGACAACATACATATTTATCTTCAAAGTAAACAATATGTTCCATTTTGTTTGTTCGTTTTATTGCTAGCGCTACAGACCGCTGGTGGAGGTTGCAAATTCGATTCCTACCTAGGACAAATATTTGTATGATGAACATGAAAGTTTCCTTCGCGGTCGGAGGCACTCTTAATATGTGTAGGTACTTCTCGTGTATCGTTCGTTGAATAAATTCGTTTCTTTTAAATGTTTCATAGTTAGAATACTTTTTTATAGTTACACTTTAGATTTTTCAACGTACATTCGAAAGTCACGTCATTGTACGAGTAGGATGCCAAATGAAAATAAATTCGAAATCCGTGCGCGTCGTAACTTTGTGGAAACAGGAAGTTCCGCGGATAGAAAAACTATGTGTGCAGTAAAAAAGAGTATTAACGTTTATATTCCGGTAACCAGTTTGAATTGGACGTACAATCTGTGATGCTGGGAGCCTGGGTTCTCATATGGTGATAGCTCCAAAACGTGGTACAATTTGAGGTAATGAATTAGGTATTCATTAGGTATTATTTTATTTTGCTATTTAATCAAAATAGGTAACAGTCATAGACACAGGCAATTTCCTCCTTACATGTGCATTATTACCCCTAAAGAATTAATCGGAGAGAGTAATAATTCAGAAAGAAATAACGCAAGATGAAAAAAACATTAAGCGTATCCAGCCTATATAAATAAAATTTAAATTGGAATACAAATGCTTTCTGACTTAAAATATTTGATGCACTGATCGTTTTTGAAACGATTATTATGATTTTTACATAAAACTGTTTAAATTATAAACGTGATTATTAAATACGTTATTTTTGTTGATTCATTTAAAAAATATAATTTTTAATTAAAATAAAATAAAACACGATAGTTTGGTTCATTTACTTGGAAGGTTTGGTCACATTAGTCTACCAAAAGATATAACGCGATTAATATATAAATAGTATATGAAACGGACGGGCGGTTAATAAATTGTATATGAATAAATTTCATTTCCCAATTTACGATCAGCGCAACAAAATTTATACTTCGCCGTCCTATGCTAGTAGCGATTTAGTTTGCTTTAAAATAAGAGTAGACAAGCTACATTACTACAGGGCGACAGGAAAGAAAATATATTCTCATAGGCTTATGGTAGTGGCACTCGTCGCTGTGTCTTGTCCCAGTCAGCCTTTTTGCAGTACTTATGCAGCTAATTAAACATATATACTAATAATATTTTTTGAGTTACAGGCGATTTAAGTATTTACCAGTGTGCCTAGTTCTCCAAATTGACCTTTATCGAAATTATTTAAGTTATTTTGCTTGTTCTTTTGCTGTTTATTTTCATATGAAGACGTTCAGTAAGTAATTGATAATTAAAAAATGCTACGAAAAGCGATCCTCAGCAAATAGGTACCTCAATAGATAATTTGTAATCATAATTCAAAGTAAGCTAGGAAAAACAGTTGTATTTTAGTGGACTTGATAAGGTCTTATTTGTTAAAAAAAACAGCCAATATTAATATAAAACAATGGTTGTCAGCAATAAAGAAACATAGAACGTTCCAGAACTATCTGGTTTAGGCAGATTGATAAGTTACAGTTATAGAGAATAAAGGTCTTGTCATATACTTACTTATATACTTCGGTATGGACAGCATATTTGTATAGACACGTAGGTATATACCTACAAATCAACTAATACTCGATAGCTACAAAAATAAACCCACACGATGTTCAATATAACAACATTTGAACTACCCAACGTAGGGATTCAAACTAGTCAGCCGAACTTCCTCATAAAAAGAGAACCAAAAGTCGAGAAACTCGCACAACGTACAGACAGAAAGTAGTGGCAACGAAACTAATTAACAAGTTGCGGGTCGCGTTCCGAGATTTCGTTAACGGAATAGTTATTTTTGACTGGAGTTTGTCGAGTTGGTGCCGTACAAGTGCTTATATGATTTCCATTAGGATTGCGGGATTATGAGATTAGGGCGTGGTCACACTTGGTTTATAACGGGCGAGTGTGCTTTTGTCAGACTGTCAACATATTACGGAATGATCAAAAAATTCTCACTTATTAACTAAATATCATGTGTTTCATCCAAAATGTGACAGTTTTCCTTTGTTGACTCTTATGGTCTCTCTTTTAATGTTTATTGTGTATTTTGTAGAATGTAGATATTTCTTTACAGCCGCGTTGGTTGAGTGGTTGCAAGTGAGACTGTAGATCCGACTCCGATTCCGACTGTTTACCGGTTCAAATCCCGGATCGGGTCTTATTGAATTTTTCTAACTTATGTAGATTTCCTGGTGTGGCTCGGAGTCTGGATTGGTGCTCTAAGTATGGCAACAGGCTTACCCTCTATTCTATAGTCAGACTTGTGAGCGTGGGTGTGTACTACATTACTCTGTTTACCTCTTGGAGGATTACAAGTGTGATGTCACCATGAGCGTAGCCAGCCATGGGCTCAGGGTGGGCCAGCAGTCTAAAATAATATGTAACTAACAAACTATACTCGGGGTCTTACCACGTTACACCCATAGCATCCTGCATCTGTAGGTATGTACACGGAGAAAAGTAAACAGTTGAATATCCTGTACTACATATGGATGTAGTAATTATAAAAAAAATCCCCCGTTCCCGTTCTGTAATAATATAGTATAAACAACCAAAAAATATAGTTGGAGCTTTCTATAAAAACAATAGTTTGATGTATTAATTTCTTTTTTCCTAGATAATTCAGTTTTTTAGGTTTGTTAGGTACCTTAAAGGTGGGGTAAGGACCCCACTGTGGCTTCGCCTATGGATGTTACGTATATGTTCTTTCCTATTTAATTTATAATTTATTTATATAAAACATGTATGTGTATTTGATATAGAAACTATGTTTTTATTCATTTATTTGTTCGTATTAGAATAAAATGTTATAACTTTACGATATTCATTCGATTCAATTTCACTTTTTCGAATCAGGTAATTCCGAATTTCCGTCTCTCTTTTTCCTGTAATAGGTTCAAGTAGTCTATTAAAATTTCCATTGTAAGTGCCAAATTAGAGAAAATTACAATTACGATAAACTTTCGACCGTCACAGATTCAATGTATGCCAAATGTCGATTAATTTTTGCTGACACGAATTGTCGTAATTGTAGGTGTTGTTTAACGTTTAATACTGGTACTGGAACCATTTTTCAAAGCTACTTAGCTATTATTAACATTTGATAGTAGATGTTTCCATAGCCTAAGTACCTTGGTCTTATTCTTTAAAGTCAAAAATGCAATGCATACAAGAGAAATAAAATATTAAACATTTATCATTAACAGATAATTTTTTTATGTTAATTTTTATATATAAACTTCTTCACACCAGCCCCCATTGTTCTACGGCTGGACATAGCCCTCTTCGTGGATGTCTTGCAATGGTTAGACTTTCGCTGTTTCCTACCAGCCATTACCGACTGTCTTTTTAAGCTCGTTAGTAGAACGAGCTGGAGAGGAATTGTCAATTCCTTTTCAATAAATATTGACAATGTAAAGTTATCTAAATAGGGCTTTGTTTTGTAAATTACAAGATTATATTTATATCGTAATTAATTGTAATAATTTATATACCTTTTCTTTTATGAACCATTAATTAATTTATAAACTTTTTCTTTTAATTACGTAGTTTTCTTATTAATCTATACTTCCGAATATCACTAATTTTATTAAATATAAATCGAAACTCATGGCGTTCGTCAAGCGAACTCATTATACGAAGCCTCAAACTGAAGATAATTCCAATTAAACCGGACTCATCATAGACATCGACTCCTTTTTGCCGGCTGCAATTAAAATTCCCGCTGACGACGCGAAGATTAGAAACGGGAATTTTTCCATGCAAAGGTTTTGTGGCGTTTAATTGTAGGACTAATGACACTCGTTCAGCATAAATCGAGTGGAGTCGAATCTAGGTAGAAAAAAATGAACGGGTGAAAATGTCTTGTCTTAATAATAATTTAAATAATTCGAGTTTTACATTTAATGATGATTTAAACAATTCGAGTTTTACATTTAATGATGATTTAAACAATTCGAGTATACGATTAGGTATATTGTATTGCTATATAAAAAAAAAGAAGAAGCGGAGAAAATTGAAAAATATGATTATGGTTCAATAAATGAATAAAACATATATATTTAAATGCATATCTAGTATAGTACATTTTATTAAAGGTATTAAGTTATTCATATTCATTACTTACCAGTGAAAATACTGGAAATGTTTTAACTAAATAAGAGTACACTCAGAAAGTGTGCCCCACGGGCTAACTGCTGTTCGCATAAATTTCAAACAGCTTAGAAATCATTATAGATAACTCTAAGATGTGCAGGTTCGTGATGGGTTTCTTCACCGTTACTGGTAGCGATATTTAATATATCACGCACATAATTTTAGCAAAGTAAACAAAGACCTATAAGAATAAATACATCTTATACTCGTAACATATTTAAATAATATAATGTGACATTATATCCATAACCTTTTTTTGTTTTTTAAATTAAGGTGCCAACCCCAAATTTTCATCATTACCTGGGTTGGCTGGTAGAAAATGCCAATTAGCATAAAACCACCCTTTGCTTACAACTATAAAGAATAAATGAAAAACAAGAATTTAAAGTAGTTTTTGCGATCAAACTTGTACAGAGCTATTGTTTAAGTTAGTATCAACTATGTAATGATTAGTAAAAACAATGAGTCAGTATTAATTGGTAATATGACATTGGTAACGTTAATATATTTATTTTATTATCTGCCCGGTTTGAAGTCGAATCCAAGACTACACAGTGAACCGGTAAGATGTCTAACGCGTCTTTTTTAGACTCCTTAATCGACGTCTCTAAAACTTTTGCAATTAATAAATAAATAGACGAAACACGAAGCACGGCAACTCACCAGAGCTCACACTTAAACGAAATCAACGTTGTAGGAATTAAAGTAAATGAAAACGTAAACTTATACTTGTACAGAGCGAACTTAATTTAAAGTTCGTGAAGTGTTCAAGTTAAAATTCTCAGTAAAATATGCGAGTCCGCTTATAACATACATCATTAGTCGCAAATACTAACATTGGAGCTGAAAAGTTTATTTAACTCGTTGCCGCTCGCCGACTAGCTACAAACTAAGGTGAGGCTATACAGTGGATATTCCAGTTTGTTATTACATTATATTAAATATTAATTTTATGTTACGTATAATGCGATTTATAAAATTGAATGTTTAATTATTTATACATTACGAATCAAATTCAATGAAATCTTTATAATATTCCTACAAGAACAATATTCACACGGATTTCATTAAACATCTGGTCTGCTTTCACGATGTTGTTTAATATAATCAAATATAACTTTAATATATATTTTAAAAAATTTCATATAATTTCTAAACCTCATTACTATTTCTATAAATAAATATTGTATTTCTTATTTTATACACAAATATTTTGAAATGATCATATGAATCGTAGAAAATTGTAAGTTTAGCTGTGTTCTATACTGTCATAACTGTTTAAGTCTCCAGATATCTGGTGTAGATTTGTTGCGATTCGTGGAAACTCACGATGAAAGAACTAGAGAGCTAGAGAACTATCCCAAAAAAACAAATATGAAGTAAGCTGCTTTTGCTTCAAAACACAGTATTTTGGTATGGACATTATTAAATATTTTTCGTGTGTTTAATGGTTTATAAACGATGTAAACTGATTAATGATTTTTAGGCTACACTCCTCTGCTTACCTCTTTGGGGCGTGGTGTTATGTTCTTAATGTTTTATATAAATAGCTTTAAATAAAAAATCGTAGGTAATTTTCGTTGTAAGCGTATCCATAAGTTTCCCCAACAGCTACCAAGACGTTGGTAGTAGACCGGATGCTCCAATCATAACTTCAGCTCCTTCAACGCAAACAGTCTGCTCCTCGCTTTGAACTCACCTCGAATGTTTTATTTACGTTTTTTAACGAATACCTTCATTCGGTTCATAGTTTATGTAAGCTACTCTGTACTGATTTATCAGATTTCATAGAAAAACAAGAAAAAACCAATAACTTTCAATATTTATTTCTTGAATATCTTTCTATAAAATTTACAAAAATCACACTAATATCTACAGTGGTTTATAGGAATACATAGAACAAGATAATAAATAAATACAGAAACTATTACACCGTTAGATCTACGTTGGATATCAAAATGTAAAAAGTAGCATCAATAAATAAAATAACTGCTGTCCATCAGCCTTTGGACGTCCACTGCTGGACGAAGCCCCCCAAAATGAGCGACAATTCTCCCGGTCTTGGGCCCTCTAAATTCAGTAGCTCCCCGCTACCTTCTTCAGACCGTGAAACCTTCTGGTAGAAGGGCAACCAACGCTCCTTTTACCGAGACGTGGCCGCCATTAGCCTGCTTCTTCTTCTTTGTCGAGTCGACAGCTGACCCTGACTGAATCAGCTATCGTGGTAAAAGGATTAGTCGCAATGTCCAGGGTGCGCCGGGCAGGGTATGTTCATACTTTATCAGACGTATTAGCCTGCTAAAATACGATTCTTTTGC
>DWDV01002221.1:0-11883 GCA_018245615.1 Mimoniades ocyalus
ACTCCACACCTAGTCGGGTTCAGAATAATATAATCTAACGATTTTATACAGTTTTGGCCGTATTGCTATGATACATGGTTTTGGTCGTGAGCTCTGGTACTATAGGGCCTGATTACAGAATGGTGTCGGTGAGAGTGACATCATTGATACGTGCACTAACCCTGCTTAATGGTGTCCTGGCTTGGGATCCAAGTCTAGACTTATTCGATGTGTGTGTAAAAATTTATAATTTTTTTTTGAAATGTATTTTGAATACCCGTGCGAAGTCGGGGCGGTCTACTAGTATTTAATACACATATTAGGCGCAGTTTCGTAAAAAAAACCATTCTTAAGCGTTACACCGGCGTGGTTTGTATAATTAATTTAGATTATGTGCGTCGGAATTTTTTTTATACAACGAAAATCACAGTTCTAGAACAAACTTTTGTTAACAGAGAAATAATGACCGGATAATGTTGCTTCAGTTTTGTGATGGGTCATGTACCAGAACAATCAGAGTGAAACTTGAATATTCTAAAATGGAAGCAAAGCAAACTTCAATGGCACAGCGTGAGCCCTATAAGCCGATTACGCTTAGTTTCGTCAGTTTTACTATCTTTGACGTCAGTGGCTTACAGATACTGATGCGTCTCTGGCCACTGTTACTGGATATAATCCTCACCTAATAGTCAAACGAAATACAAGTCTATATTTTAAAAGGCTTAAATAATTCTTAAGAGCTATGATAGCCTAGTAGTTTAGAATTCAGCCTCAGCCTCAACAAAATCTATACATCTTAGACATCTGTCAATCCGCATTTGACAAGCATATCTGACTATGGTCTAAATCTTCTTCATTGTGTCGCCAGATACTGACCTGAGTATAAAAGTGAAAAAACAAGTGTTTTAACTATGATGGTGATAATTGTATATTGTTTCTTAAGTTATTCTTAAATGTAGGTATTCTTTTCTAATGATAAACTTCCGTTTATCATTAGAAAAGAATACATTAAAGAATAATAATAAATATTAATAAAGAATAAATCTAACTATGAAATCGATAAGGATAACGTCTTCATTAACTTAACGATAACTTAAAACAACAACAAAACAAAAATTCTCAACTTTACATTTTTCAACTTAATAATAGAAACTTAATTCAGAATAACTGCTCACTGTCAACCCTAACTCAAGTTAGTAAGTGAGTATAGCCATAACAGAAAAAATTAATTAAACATTATAAGCGAAACGTATAACATTGATTGATACAATGTTATTTCCCAAATGAACAATCGATATGCGTTCAAGAAGAAAAACGTAAACACCAACATCGTAACTTCACGCCTGTAATCAATTGTATTAAACTGAAACACACGGAAGCAAAACATAGAATGAAAAGCCCAATAATAATAATTTCTGTATATTACGTTTTTACGAGAACTCGTGCAATGAAAATTTTATTTCCGCTCCAACTGAAAGTACAGGCGTTCTTGGAATATTCGGTACGGAATTTCATTCAATACTGAACTGTATCGACTCGGCTTTCTGAGAAATGTATGAAGACTGAATCACTCATACATTTAGCAAATTAACAAATAGTACGTTAATAAAATTGCCGTGATGATATAACAAAAAAGTTGTTATGTCTACTAGTATGTTTATTTCCTACATTACTAAAGCGTTTCAAACATTAACGTGGAGATAGGTTTTTGAGATGAAGCCGAGAATGACCGTATTAGAAGCCCAAACCTGCGGACAAATCTTCTACCGTAAATGTATATTATAGTTAACTACATAGTATATTTAACGGTACAGCATTGTGTACGATGTTTTCCTTCAATTGCTTATTTGTTCATCTTGAAGTGTAATTACATTACGTGGAATATGCAAACGAGTTGCCCCCTCACGAAAGAAAAATAAGCCTGTAAGAGTGGAGAAGTACGATCCTTTGAAGCAGCGAAAACGGTTGTTCAGCCATTTCAATTTCATCTTATTTGTATATAGATAACCATTAAATTAAATGTGATGAAGAATTAAACAAACTTTCATTTAAATTACCGTTAAGAGTAAAGAATTTTTAGATTTAGCAAAAAAACTGTGTCTGTTTACGTATCAAATGATATCACTTAGGAATGTGTGAAATAGAAAACAAGTTAAAAACATTACATATACTTACGAGTACCTACACACGTCCATATAGCCACTCGTATGTTCCAACGGCGCCGCTTAGCCAGAGACTTTTAATTTCCACTGACTACAGTCCCAAAAAGATTCTTTCCCTTCTCCCAAATTAACATACGTCATATGTACACGTTCGTCTGGTAAAGGTAGTCACCGTATGTCTTTCTTTTCCAATATCTCCAATTTGGTTGAATACCGAATATAAAGTACCTAATATGAATTTACGAATAAAATCCATGCATGAAAAAATTCCTCTCTCTGATCACTCAACTGACATGTGAAACATAATACGGCTAATGTAAAATTAATTACGGTTCCCGTGTACACAAATAACAAAATTGAACGCTAACACATTCACAGATACATCGGAGCGGCCACCCTTAACGACACACCAGCCAAATTACGCAATCAGTGATCAAAATTATAATCCAATTTCCGTACGAACGGGCCATTGGAGCCGTATCTCGAATATTTGTTCTCCATTACATTAAATTAGTGTACCGGCAGGTTATTGATGAAGCGGTGAGGATTTATTCGAAGCGATTTGCTCGGAAGGGCCTTGCCTACCACAGACTATGTATAGTCTAGAGACGCCTTTTTTCCATAGTCAATATGCTATTTGGACCTCCTTTGTTCATGGCATAAAACATTATATAAAAATGTTGAAAGAAATAGTAGCCATTAACTACATCCGCACTACCAGCCTGTCCTCATTAATTACTGTTCATTGGCCTCCTATCTTTGCCCCTTTTTCATATTAACTACGTGTGCTAACAATTAACTAGTGTTAGTCAAATATAAATAAATACCAAGGATGATAATAATCAATATTGATTTAATGATTAAACTGTTTATCTTTCAACCACGGGTTATCATATCCTCCAGTAATGCGAAGAAAAGTTTCAATAAATAATGGTGATTACACAGTCAATATAAAACTATAAACCATAGTGACAGACGATTTTTATACGTAATAATTACAAATTTAGTAAGAAATCTGCCTTCACAGTGTCCATGTTAGATATCATACTAAATATGAGTTTGTTTATGAGTTTATGTTATGCAGATCTGTGCAAACCATAGTCTGCATATTTTAGGCACTGGATCGTTTGTCGTCCAACCCTACGGCGATATCTCGATGCGTGGGCGTGACAATATCAGGCCTCGAAGATTCCTCTGTTTCCGCAATGGATCTCCAGGGGTTTGCTGTCCGCAATAAATAACACCCCCATTGAGGGTTACGGTACATTATAGACAATGGGTTCGTGGTCATGCAATCGAAAAGAATGAATCGAAAAGAAGATGTCTAGTTTCTATGTATGTCTAGTCTCAAATAATTTAAACAGACTTCCCACTACTTAATGTTTAAGCAGAATTATCAATACCTGTGTAACATTTCTATTTATTTCTAGCTCTATGGTCTCGGCCTTCAAATCGACTAAGATAAATAAAAGGAAACACAATTAATCTGTAATCTATTAGGACGGGTAGTTGATTGTTTGAATAGTAACTACCTCCATCTACCTATCATTTAATTAAAAAGAAACCATGATTGAATGGTACGATAAGATTGTGTTTGATAGTGACAAAACGAGATTGTTATTAATTTTTTTATACAATTATTCAGTTATTTAGATTTTATTTAAATGACATCCACAGTTGATTTATATCTCAACCAACCTGTTAACCCAACAGGTACCTACTGACAAGTCGCATAATGTACGAGTACCTACACGAATGTTTTAGGTTATTATAACATATAGGTTAATTATAACATCGTCCACAAAAGCGTTTTCGTTTTATATCGTAACTTCATTCAAATATGCCGTGCTTATGAAGTTTCAATTAAAAACGACTAAAGTTTTGTATTTTATTTTAATTTCTAGCAAAACACTAGCAAGATATAGTGACGCCCGACACTTAAGCGCTAAGTAAAATTAAATTAAATTCGAGTAACTGATGAAAACTAATTGACTGCTCCGTTGGTCGTGTTGGTTGCAAGTGCGACGGCCGCTCGGGAGGTCCTGTTTCAAAACCCAAATCGGTCACCATCAAATTTTTCTAATTTAAATTTTCTAGTAGTATCTTGGAGTCTGACTGCCATATTTGGAGAGTTTTGCCATAGTCACCACGTTTGAGAGTGCGTCTCGCTAAAAAAAGCGTAGGTAGCCTTCCCACCAGGTGGTCTGATGACCTGAAGAAGACAGCAGGGTACAACTGGATTCGAAAGGCTCAGAACCGAGAAAAGTGGCACCGATTAGGGGAGGCCTATGTTCAGCAATAGACCTCCAAAGAAGGCTCCTCCTCCATTACCACCATAATGATGATGATGTTGGCTCGAAGTCTGGAAATGTACCCGGTGTATGGCAGTAAGCTCACCACCTATTCCATAGTCGAATCTAAACGTAACTGGTGGATGGTATGAATGTACTATATTCCTCTGCTTACCTCTTCGGGTATTACAGGCGTGAAGTTACGTAATTAATAAAAATGTGCCCGTTAATAATTTCTTTCGCGTTTAATGAAGTCTGCATTTCCTTAATGTAACTTTGAAAGCAATCCCCCATTCCGTCCCCATAGAAAGAACGTTTGAAATTTTCTTGCCGTTCGCGAGCAATATCGCGATATTATCAGTTCGCTGCATTTGCATCAAAACTGCTGTTTGAAGACCGCGATGAAAGTTATAGTCAGTTTTGCTTCTACAATTTAAATTGCAAAGAGAATTTTCCTTAATGTCGGTAAACTTACGACGAAATGTATCGGTAATTATATTGTAAAACGTAAATGGAACAAACAGCAACTGTTAGGTCGCCCGATGTGATTGAAAAACCAGATATTTTGATAACTTTCAACGAAATTACCTATAATAAAGTACATGAAAACTTACGTTGCACAAGGAAAAGGGCACTATTTGTAAAGTTTTATTTAATCAACAGAACGCGTATATTACTACTGTATTTATTTATTTAATTACACTTTATTGTTCGACCTAAGACTAGGTAGATTATACAAAAGGCAGACTTAACGCCTAGTGGCATTCTCTACTAGTCAACATTTGGTGATGGTGAGAAATTGGCGGTAGGCGGATACCTGTAACAAAGACAGACATAGACCCAAAGCATATACAGCAATTAAGAAAACACAAAAACTGCATCACAAACCGAGGTAGCCATTTATATCAAAATAAAAATCAAACTGGTCTCAGTATCTATTACCTCTTTTACTCAATTAATTACATAAATAATAAAAATGGTCTGGTGACTGACTAAATTCTAATTAATTAATTCTACAAAATTAATTCTAATTGAAATTCTAATTAATTCTAATTCTAATTAAATGAATTCTAATTAATTTTAATTGAAATTAATTCTACAAAATTGCCAAGAACCCAATTATTGTTCGACTTTTACGTTATTAAAGTTCATGTCACATTTTTCCCATTGAACGTAAATTTAATTTGGAAATCTTAATAGTATTTGAACAAGTGTCCAACTCACCGCGGCGGTCCCCCCAGAGGCCAACACAACAAAGCGAGCCAAAGTAATAAACGTGCCACGTTACATGTGCGTTCATTAGCTCCATCTCTATCCCGTTACTTTTAATTACTTCCTGGCTAAATATTTATATTGCCCAAAAATTCATTAGAAGCGGCAAGAACTTCCAGTACATGCCATGATATATCCCTAAAATACACGAAAGTAACTTCCTTCGCAAACGTTTATTTTGATATATGTAGGTACCTATTATTATAAAATGTCATTCATTTTATAAAATAGGTACTGTGTGTTGATTTTCTTTATGTTGAAAATAATCTATACAGAAAAATAAATTTGAAATGCCTTATACAGCTAATTGAAAATGCAATATATACATATTTTGTTCGAGTCCAACGCGAATATATTTTCTGTATACCTACAATTTTACACGTCAGTTAATACAGACACAACTTAATATATCCAAAAAGTCAACAAAAGTAAAAATTCAACAAGTAGGAAATTAGGACCATTGGTGTCGGTAGACATCTCACGTTTTATAGAAAACAACAAAAGTTTATTTTTCCTCATCAAATTGTATGTTTCTTACGTTTTTAGTGAACGAATATCTTAAAATCCTAATAACGAGTGTTACTTCATCATTGCAATGCTGAGATTTGAGGTATTTGATTTGTTCTTGAACATTTTCATTCTGGGAGGAGCCCGCGTCTAATAGTCGAACGAAAAAAATCGATTATGATAACAGCCATTTTGTTTGTAATTTGTTGTATGTAGTAATAAATTATAAGTTGCAAGCGCGACTGCCCAAATTGAGGTCCTGGGTTTCAATCCCGGGTCGGACACTATTAGATTTTTCTCATTTAAATTTCCTAGTGTGAGCTCGAATCTGCCCTCGGAACTGTAGTCTCGATATCTGCCCTATGTATCGCAGTAAAGTCACCACCTATTTTATAGTATGACGTGAACGTAACTAGTGAAACGTGGGAGTGTCCTACACTCTTCTGCCTACCTCTTCGGGGATTTCTAGCATGATGTCACGTAAGAAATTTCGTAATAAAATGTCGCTTGATGAGTGTTTAAAGTTGTATTGCCGAAGTCATATTAAGCGAAGAAACAAGATTATCTCCGCGGCACTGGTTGCCGTGGTTACTAATCCGGTAAAATGCGAGTAAAAAGATCTTAACAAGAATGAATAAACACAATTGTTTTCACACACACACACAAAAGAGACAACTTTTGCGGTTTTAGATATTTATTCCTGGCAACAATCATTTGCGGTTTAGCTTCGGTTACATATTTCGATATTAGTTTTATATGCTGTCACATGGATGAAATATAGGTTCAGATGAAATGGGTATTTTAGATCATAACACGGAACTACATATATTTAGGAAAATTTTATTTCTACCTCATTAGTCGAATGGTTGCAAGCGCGACTGCCGATCGAGAGGTCGTGGGTTCGAATCCCAGGTCAGGTATTAACGGATTTTTCTAACTTAGTTTTTCTAGTAGAATTTTACAGCAGTGGCTCGGAAACTGGATTTGTGTCCGGGGTATGGCACGGTGTACCACGCTTTTCTGTCTACCCCTTCGGGCGTAAAGGATTGTTACGTTTATTTACAATATTGTATCACGTATAAAATAATGTTTATTAATGATGTAATTTGTACATATAAAAAGTTTATCTAATTTGGCTTAAGTTCTGCTACTTGAAAAGTCTCAAGTCACGGAATATTTACTCAAGTTATAACCTTAGTTTTATAACCGAGGGCTCCATCGAGTATTGTGCACAATTGGTCATAATAGTATTAACTAAGCCTTACCAAGCGAATAATATAGATTGATAAACCCTCTTTTATTTCTAAATTACGAAAAACCTGAAACTCAAACTACTAAGTTGCTGTTTTTGAACAAACACATATGTAGGTACATTCATATAAATTTATGGACGAAAAGCATTCAGTTTATTACAATTTTGCGCAAAGAAGTAAAAAACTGAATTACTTTAATATTATTAGAATCGTAATATTTTTTACCACTGCAAAGAATATTAAATATAATAAAAATTTAATTTTAAGAACTCTTTTAACAATTATATTCTTTACTTTTAACGTAATTCGAGTAGGTATAAAACTTTGTGATGAGTCCAAATATTTAAATACGATTTGTTATTATTTTATATATTGTACGTTTAGAAATATCAAACCTCAAACTCATTAGCTCAAATTTTCCACTGATTTCATGCACCACAACGTCATTTCGAACGCAGTCTGCAATCTGTTTAATTGCAGATACTGCCGGCCATATATAATGGTTGCGCTTTATGGCCAGCGGTCGCAGTGCACTGAGATTGATACGTCGTTTATTTATACATTTTGCATATCCATTCGCTGTATTTTAATATTCGAGTACATAATGTGATAACAAGAAAGCTAAGCTAAGCTAACCTGAGCTAACCACCGATGGTAGCTCTGCGGTTGGTTACCGCTGTCCTCTCTCGTATCTGTAATAATGGCCACAGTTTACCTTGTAAAGTTTAATCACTTCCTGAAGTGTTCTCAAAACATTCATCAATGTCATCTTCGTTCATCAGTTCTCTGCCCTATTCCACATTGAGTTGGAATCGATACAATTGCATTTAGAGCAATAATTTTACGACTGATCGCTTGCCTAGCGGCAACCTTACTTAGGGATCACCAGTAGTTATGTGTCATTATGTGTTACATATAAATCGTAATATTTTTGAGCAAAACAACAACTTTTGTTAACAAAAGGTTACAGCCAGTTTAGTAGTCAATTTGACAAGTGATTTGCTATAACACTTTAATCTTACTACCTACCTATATCATGTGATGGGCTTAAGAAAGTAAACTAGTTAAATAGTTATTATAGTGTTCTATAATTAAATTAAAAACATACATTAAATGTAGGTAGTACGTAGATCAAAAGTTACAATTGTCTTAACGCTTAGCGTTCGTATAATAGTCTGTTGTTTATTTTAACTATACGGCAATATGTAGCTAACAATTACGAGTAACTACTAGCGTTACCTAACCACAAAGTTTTACTAACTTGTCATGTCACTTTCGGTTTAATTTGAGTGTTACCATTGATTAATTACGATTAATATTATAAAAAAAAAAATTACGTATACCTACACACACAATGAAACGACGTTATTTCTTATGCATTTACATTATGCAATATGGAAAGAATAAATAAACGAATGGAAAAATACTATTGGAAAAATATAGGGAAGAGATAATAGTAAGGAAAATAAATACTGATGAATTTATACTATTATACGTCAAAATAATATTGAGTACTTACTTACATTTAAAGTAGGCAAACGTGTGCCAGCCGATCGTCCCCCATGACTACAATAGGTACTCGTATATGCGAACATTTCCATTCGGCTGTTGCATGAAAAACAAATAACAGTTTATAAAAAGCATAAACATGGGTCATAAATAACCTTAGCGAGGGTTTTGAGTATAATACATCATGTTGTGTCCGACAGTTCATGCGCAAAGGAAGTGCCGAGAGGGTCATCGGAAATTATACTTTTAATCTCCGCCTCCGTTTAGCTACTCCATTTTATAAACGAACTCCACCAAAACGAAGATATTGTTATTAACGACTTTTGCTATCCGATACATATCTACAACTTGACATAGTAAAATTTATGTCTGTAGTCTACATTGGAATAGCCTAAAAGGTAACTAACTATCAACCTCACACCCAATACCTACACTAACGCTGAATTTGAATTGTACCTGTATGAGATTATATAAACCTCCGGATACGTAAGAACTTCTTAAATCAAGTAATTGATGCTTTTAATATATATCTACAACACCATAATCAGCATGCGTTAGAATGTAAGAGATCGGCATCTATTCTACGAAGATAAAACGGGCAACGCGTGGCTCACGAAGCAAATAAAGCGACCAAACAAAGTGATACAATACTACCCCTTCGGGGATTACAGGTGTGGTATTACTTTTTTGTTACAAAATTATACCTAACTTTTTTTTTGTTTACGCGGACGAAACCTTCAAAAGGGACCTGGGTTAGGTGGGGCTTTTTATAGCAGTATACCTTACTGGTGTTAATATTAAACTACGAATGTGATGTCCAATGACGGTTTCATCGTACAGAAAGTACACCTTGTGTATATTCAAATACACAGTTAACAGTGCGAATTGTACACGCGTAGATATTGATTTAAGTAATTCTCCTCCAGACTATATCGCGTTATCATGCAACTTGCACAATCCCTGGAGGCGTCTCTTTCGCACATTAATAGATATTAATTCGGATTGGATATAAAGGGAGGTCCGTATTGATGTTCATATAAGTTAGTCAAAGTAGCTATTGTACGTTACGTAAGTATCGTATGTTAGCACGTTGTAGGTAACTCTCTAAGATTAATTTATTTATCAATGTTCAATATTATTCTTAATAATGTTAACAATAACATTCATTAAGCATGAGAACAATAAAATAATTTACGATTGAATTACCAACCGCGTATCTTTCCAAGTTACAGAGTAAGAAAGTATTTGGCATGAATTTATATTTGTACAAAACCATCACGGAGCGCCGCGTGCCGACAAACAAAATTAAATTTCACTTAGTTAATCATGAATACCTAATCAAATATTTATCCACAAAACATTTTTACGCACGAAGCCCATTCAAAGTCCGAAGTTAATTTGCGAAACCGCCGATGGAACTTTTTCTCGAGTTATGAATATTTCAATTTTGCAGAAGATACGTAAAGTGCGCAATCATAAATACTTACTTTTCGCACAAGAAAATTGGATTAATAATAACGATAAGTTTGATAATTTATCGTTAACATGAATCGATTTAAACTCTATTAGCGCCAGAAGTAGTTAGCCGTACTCAATAAATTCAGTAGGCATATATTATATTTAATATTTCGTCGTCCAAACAAATAATATAACAAATTTCATTCATACAAAATATTATGGCATAGTATTTACACAACTCGTTATGCAAAATGTCACGAACATTTCATTCGATCAACGCACGTCTTGTAATCATGCTATCAGAATGATACCTTTAAAAAAATCATAAGTCTTAATTATAAATTAGAACATAATAATATTGTCATAGCAGACGTACAGATACTGCACACAGATGTCAGCGATGCACAACATTGTGCTGCTATATCTATAACAACATCTACAAAAAATGAGCCAAGATTAACACGATGTCAAGCTTTGAAATAGACAAAGTAGATTTTGGGAAATTATACAGGCCGTCTAACCATCATTTAGGCTTGTTTACGGAACCCATGCAGTTGATAATACTGTATAGATATACATATAATCTATTATTGAGTATAAACATATGGATTGATTTAGAGGAAGATCAAACACTTGTGCTCATCGCGCAAATTCTTATTTATGTTCAGGCTAACAACCTTCAGCTCAGCAAATAGGATTACTAACGAGTGGACTAAGAGACCACTGACTCAATGATAAATTACGATTAGAAAATCAATTCATTTCGAACTCCTACCTAATCCCGATGACTATTTGATGTTTACGGTCAATCGAACAATCTACTTAACCTATTCGTTAAGAATATATCTATAACGAAAATATATTGCATTGTCAAAATTCATATATAATGTAATCAATCAGTCTTTGATAAGGTTCAATATGTCGAACAGCGAGCATTGAATGTCTGAAAAGCGAGAATTCTAAAGAACGTAACTTTCTTAATTAACGGACGAATGTAATTAACTCGCGAACACTGTCGCCCCTCGAACTTTGGGGTACTCGAGCGGAGAGCTATTCAATTGAAAATCGTTTCATATTCAGATTCAAAGACACTTACATACCTACTGATAGACTACAGATAGGAATCACAATTCAATACCCACTTGACTCTACTGACTGGTATGTGTACTGACTGGTACCTATCTATACATTAACTTTATTTAATACAGCCTCGCTCTCTGTCATGTAAATTTGCACAAAGTTAATTGAGAATTCCCAGCTCATTTAGTAGTTAATTTAATTTAGTCCACCTCGCTGTAATAGGCGGCAAATCATGAAGAAGAACCTCGTATTATACGTCAGAAACTAGTCAAGCCTTCCCGAATAAACATATATGAGTTAAGCCAGTACATTACAATCAACATTAGTCCAGTTAATATGTATATTAGTATGCATACGATGAACATTAAATAT
>DWDV01002222.1:0-11876 GCA_018245615.1 Mimoniades ocyalus
TATAGCCATGTCTGTAATAGTTTTCACTGCTTTTACGGGCTCCACAAACCGATGATTAGGTGGAAGAGTTGGAGAAGGCTTCTCCATTTTTTTTCCATCACCAATATCACTTTCTGCATTCATCTATTGCAAAGAAAATATAGAATGAACAACATAAGCATTGTTACAACATAATCAATTATCAATTAAATCCGAATTAATAATATTTCATGATTAAAAACGATGACAATTAGTACACAGTAACACGATTATCATGTTACTTTGGGTATTAGCGAATAGCTGTGATAAAAATGTAATGTTTATTATCTGCCTCCGCCTTTGAAAGCGTGTACGCCATTTGTTATAATTGTTCTACTCCTGTGCATCGGTCTAGAGGCGGCCACGATAACTGTACACTGAAGGTCACAAGTGTCAAAAACACTACACACATGCACGCTCATCCGCTAAATTTCCACCGCAACTTAAGCCACAAGCGGCTAATTTGACGGTCCCTAAGAGAAAAATGGAAAGAATTTTGCGAGGCATCATGAGGTACCGGGTACTGGACCGCGCGAGCATGGTCAAACAGTTCCAAGAAGTAAAAGACAACCCAACGGTGAGTGATGTACAACGCAACCCCATACTAACCTTGTACCTTAAACCTTTTTCGCAATTCACGTGTTTGTGACTAAAATAACTTCATTAATCAATGGATTAATTCTCTAAAAATACCGCTGATCAACACGTGTAAGTGTTAAGTATATTTAAATATACAGAACTATTTTTAAGTAAGAATAAAACTTCCACCGTTTGACATATATGACATATTATGTATATCTGTGTTTGTCAATTATTCTTGACATTAAATTCCATAGACAATCTATAAGTGTTTAATTTACTTGCACCTAGGAAAAATTACTTCTTACAATTCATTAAAAAAATCAAAAGACTGTAATTATGTGCTTTATTCTCATTAAGAAATCATAATGAGTAATATTTATTAAATTTGTTGTCTATCCATTTTTGAGGTACTGACTTGATTCAGTAAATTTATGCAATACTCAACATTTTATGCAATGCAGCCGAAAGCGGTCTTCTACACTTGTATGGACAGCAGAATGATTCCAACGAGGTTCACGGAAACTTCGGTTGGAGATATGTTTGTTGGTAAATAATATTGAAATATCAAACATTCCTTTCATATTATTCTTTAATTTTTTTCTAATTAATAATACTTTATTTCACAGTAAGAAATGCTGGCAATCTAATACCCCACTCTCAACATTTTGTTGATGAAATGACAAGTTGCGAACCGGCGGGCCTGGAATTAAGCTGCGTAATAAATAACATCAAGCATGTTATTGTTTGTGGGCACAGTGATTGTAAGGCCATGAATTTACTTTATCAATTAAAAAGTAAAGAAGAATCTAGCATAGTAAGTATGCTATGTATGCTAGATGCATAGTAAGTCACTAATGGGATACCGATTAATGTTCATATGTTTGTAATAGTTGGAAAACACAATTATTTTGTATTTTTTCAGGAGCAAAGACGGATATCTCCATTAAAATCATGGTTATGTACTCATGGGCAAACAAGTCTCGATAAATTTTTAAAAATGAACGGTGATTTTAATAAGCCAATGCTATTTATTGGTGAAACTCCACAGCGCAAATTTGTGGCGTATATTGATCCTGATAATAAATTTAGTATTGAAGACAAGCTTTCTCAGGTGCAAAAAGTGTTCTAAATGTAATTATGAACTTATAAAGATTTTCATTGTGATGTACTATGTCAATTTTTCAGGTAAACACTTTGCAGCAACTTCAAAATGTAGCATCGTATGGAATGCTGAAACGACGTCTCGAAAAACACGAGTTACACATTCATGCTCTATGGTTCGACATTTATACTGGTGACATCTATTATTTCAGTAGACGTGCCAAACGATTCATTATAATCGACGAGTCCAGTTATGATTGTATACTGGCTGAAATCCGTCGATTTTACTCATAATAAATAAGTAGTCTTAAATAGAATCAATAATCTAACAGGGACCAACGTCGAAGTGTTGAGCACTTCTTATTTTATTTGAATAAACAGTAAATGTATAGTTTTTATTTAAATGCGTAGGGATGCATAATTGCAAACTAATGGGCATGTGATTGAAATCTCAAAACTGCATAAGAATTAAAGAAACTCACAATTTTCAACTTATATCTGTGTTATGTTAAATCTTAATTTTTTACTAACTTATCAATAATAATTATAGTTATCATAATTATCTAAGTTAATAGTTTATTAAGTTAATAATTAATTAAGTTAATAATTAGTTAAGTTAGTAATTAATAATATAAGTTTTTTAAGTTTTGGTTTTTTTTTTAATTTTGTATAATTTTTAACGTGAACTCTATTATTGATTGTCATTTCAATATTTCAGGTTACAAAAATGAATATTCTGATTTTTGGACACAATTTTTATTACAATATATTTTGTATACATTTTTTTTTTTGGAAAACACAATATTCATGTACATGAAAAAAAGCATTTTGTGTATTTTATATCTATATCTCTTACATAATATCATACATATCTGCTATTTTCCGTATTCGAATCCTTTCAAATAGATTGACTAGATGGGCGGAGCAGCTTTTTTGATTGCATTTTTAACTTAATGTAGTAAAGTTGTACATTAATTAAAATCAAAATCTTTTTTGGTCTCCAAGGTGATCTATTTGCAGAAACCTTTTTATTTGAGTATCTCATGAAGTACTGCCGTATTCCCGGTTTGGATACAATTGGATTTCTCTGACTTAGATTTTCTAATTGAAATTTCTAGTAGTGCCTTGGGGTCGGAATCGATGCCCAGCACATAGCAGTAGGTTCACCACCTATTCCATTGTGGGATGTAAACTGGTCAAACGTGTAAGGCATTCCACTGCCCACCACTTCGAAAGTTGTAGATGTAAATACGTTTTTTTCCTTATACATTTTCATTGTCTTTTGTAAACGTTAGCTAATGATCAAATATGAACTGAATATTTTTCGCTAATTTTAAGATTACGTTCACACCATTTTTTACTGTAATTATATTGAACTTATTGATGTACGGTGTCATAGGATACTTTGTATTTCATGTTTTTATTTTATCAATAATCTATGTTCCAATTTGTTTACATAAGCTTATCAAGTTTACAACTTAGTAATATCACAATTATGAGGTATAAAACATCTACATATAATTTCTTAATAGATATAGTTAAATAACCATGAAGTTACGTCATCATATACTAAATGTTTAACGAAATTCTGTCTATGGTCCTTCATGTCAATGTGTAAAATTCTCTAACCGTTCCGTCCATGACGTCAATATCATTTTGTCACATTGGCATTGGCACTTTGGCAGAAGGACGTGAAGAAAGTTTTGTGATGCAATGTTACGAATAGTTGAAAAATTATATAATTAATAACTTTCCTAAACCGTCATTTCAGTAAGTCTCGAAATTCATAATGTATTTAATAGTATTATAATAAAAATATAGTGGTATCACGGTTGTTAGCACCGAACTTTTTTTATAATGTAACTTTTTGCATTTGTAATATAAATCATATTTAATTATGATGTCTTCTATTTCGTAATTTTATTGTAATAGTTTGTGTCAATGTACGTCTTCATTTAAGGAAATTATTGATTTACACCCTTGACCTTGCTTTTGACAGTCACAATGCAAATATACAAGACATTGTTTTAGCTATTAAAAGTCGCAATAGAAGTGTTTAAGTACAATGAATAATATAGTCAAATGTTGTTTTTAATAACATTGTCTATTATCAAACCTATTGTAAAACCAATACAACAAAATGACTGCCCGGTTTGTCTTAAAAGTTAAAACGTTTAGTCTAGTCCTATTAAAACTATCATACACCTCACCTTAGGGGAGATCTGCTATATAGATCCCACAGAGAAGTTTATTGATTTATACAAACAAATTGACTGCATTAATTTATTTGAAGGGTATAAATTTAACAATGTCTCTAAAAGCAGTGATTAATATGTTCCAAAAGCATTACTAAAATTTACTGCTTACATAATCTCATTTCTCCTATACACCTATTTGAAAGGTTTCTGTTCATTTCTAGATTTATTGACTCTCAAACTCCTTCCAATCAAAATATAATTGAGCATGATTATTTTATATTGATATTTCTCCTCACACACCTGTGTTCCCAAAGAATGTAGAACCCTCACAGATTGCAACTGTATTATATTGTTCTGATTTTAATGATTGACTGACTTTCTTTCAGGGTCCTAGAATCTCATCATGTCACAATCAGCTCCCATATTTGAGTACAAAGATGAATCTCAGGCTGCGAAGCTGGCACGTAAATCTAAGGATTCACCCTTTATGATAATTGGTAAATTTCTGAAATTTCAACTATACTATATTATAATTAGTTGTTAATATTGTATTTGCGATAGATAAATATTCCCACTAAGATATACTAAATTAGATGTTAGACTAAGATGTACTAAACTTGATGTGAACTAAATATATTAAATTGAAAAAAGACAAGTTTTTCAATTAGCTATGCTAATTGAGCTGATAAATAAAAATCGAACTATTTGAAATCTTGTTTTTAGCTTACAATAAAATTGACTGCTTCTTTGGTCAAACGGTTGCAAGTGTGACAGTCAATCAACAAGTCCTGGGTTGAAATTCCAGGTCAGGTACTACTGGTTTTTTTTAACTAGAATCTCTAGTTAAAATTTCTAGTAGTGGTTCAGTCTGGTTTTGTGCCCAGTGTATGGCAGTAAGGACACTACATATTCGATGTTAGAATATAAATGTAACATGTATGGTGAAACATGGGAGTCTACAACAGTCCTCTGCTATTTCTTCAGGGATTACACTAGTGATATTATATTTAAAATAAAATACAGATACACGTAAATAACAGGAGTTGTAGACAAGAAATAATAGAATTAATACTATAAAACAAAATTACAAATGTCCCCTTGATATGTTTCTTCAATTAACAGGTATTATAGGGCTGATAGGAGTCTGCGGACTTGGTGCTTACAAATTCAAGAACAGAGGTGAAATGAGCACCAGTGTATTTCTAATGCAGCTCAGAGTGGCAGCACAAGGGACTGTGGTCACTGCTCTCACAATTGGGCTGGTTTACCAGTTGGGATCGAAATATTTGTTTAAGGAAGATAAAAAGGAAAATTGATTATTATTATTATTATTATTTGTATATGTTCAATTTCTGGACTTATCGCACATTGGAATGTAATTACCTATTTGTTAGTGAAAAACAATAGTGTTCCTACAGAAGTTACCTAGACACCTTACTAGGATACGAAATATATAGTAAAGGTATGGACTTATCAAAGGCAAGAATAGTAGACATTGATAGCAAGTCAAAGGGCGGGAGGGGACCCCCCCCCACTCCCCCACAAGTATCAAATTGATATCTGCCTTGAAGGATATGTATAGATATTTATTTCTCAATGTTGCCGATAAGTTATGAATATGAACTGTTAGAAAATTGTATGTGTTGACTTCAATGTTATTAGGGAAATTTATAATTGTACAGTATTGTTTTTACAAAATCTCTACATAAAAAAAATATTTGGAATCTCAAAAACAATGCAATCTCAGTTCAAAAATAGTCAGGCAGTCCTGAATAAAGATTTATGAGTTAAGCCAGCACATATATAATCATTATTTCAGTTCAATTTACATTATGTATATTTTCTAAGTTATTATTAGTACTGTTTAGGAATTAGTTATGTGTTCTGTGATCTTAGCAAGTATTGCACATACCCTAACTGCAGTTTTAACTTTTCACTTGATAATTTATATACATAATACAAAAATTAATTTGGTAAATGAAAACAATATAATGATTGTGAGGCGTGTGAAGTCTGCCAACCCGCACTTACCCTCTCATTCTAAGAGGAGACCCATGTTCCAACAAGTGGAACGATAAAAGAATCGAAAAAAAAATTGTATATGTTTTCAATTCACAGAAATTGAGGCATATAAATGTATTTTGTGATAAAATTGTTTTACTGTGGATATAATTTAAGTACTTGGTGTTATTTATTAAAAATTGCTGACATTGACTCTTGTTTCTTTTAATTTTAAAAACTAAATAAAAAAACGAAGTTTCTTCATAACGATAACGAAAACCAGTGATGCAATATATCTAAAACACATGGAAATAAGATTTTGAAAATATTTGATTTATTTCAAACATACATTGACATAAAATTTACAATAAAAAAATCATTTAAATGCATCTTTGCTAAATCACAATAAAAAATTCATAATAATAAATAATAACTAAACAATCAATCACTTTTACTATAATCAGCCAACCCCTTTCTCATCTTAAGACTATAATTTGGAATGGTCAGATCATCCTTATCGGATGTGGAATGATTCTTGTGTGAATTTGAAGTTACTTTGACTGATGACAAGTCATCTGCATTACTAAACAGTCCATTGGACGTGTTGGAACTTGACGTTGAATGATATGTCATTGATTTAAAAATTTGCACGGGTGTTGAAGTTCGTGCTCTATTATTGCCACCTACAGAATTATCTACAGATTTCTCCATTTCTTCCGTCCTATGAGACATGTGCTTTATTTCTTCAGGCATTTTAGTTTCACACAGAGAAACAAACTCGTCCTCTGTAGCGTTTCTGTTAGATTTATTTGAAAATGTTATTTTTTTCGCCAATTCATTAGCTAGAAACTCCTTAACTGTCATAGAGTTTGTTAATGATGTCTGTTGCAAAGCATTTTTCGCAGTCTCATTCATATTTGCACCTTGCAATTTTATTACCTCCTTATTTGAATTATTTATTAAGGACAAAATGGACTCGTTAGACAATTCTGGAATATCTTGATGGTTGAAACTTTTCAATTTGAATTGAGGCATACTAGAGCTGGATGTATTTGAGGATGAAGATAGCGCTAATGTCTCCTTAGTCTTTTTTAGCGTTGAAGAAGCCCAACCCATTCCTAGCCTCTGAAATGCATGTTCCAAATCAGGGTTGGATGAAATACTTAAAGACTCAGATGTTTCTACAATATTATTATTTCTATGTAGTAGCCCTGATGTTTTCTTGTCTTTTTGTGCTTGTGATAAAGCTAACATTGATAAAGTGGATTCTGACGAAACTGTAGTAGAATTTCCGTTTGATGTGGTCTCATATCTAAATGGTTCACTAATTAAATTTCTCTTCAGTAATTCTGCCATTACATCGGGAAGACTTGCCTCTGAATGTAGAGAACTAAGTTCTTCATTAACATGCCCATCTTTTGAAATTCTGGTAAGAATAGATCCATCGTCTGGATCTTCTACATTGTATTGCTTTGCATAGTCCTGTAATGTGACAAATGGCTTCAACATTACTTCATTAAATTGCTTTAAATCCAACATTTTTACTTTAGACTCTTGGGACGAATCTGTGGATGTTTTATAATTCTCTTTGGAAACTTTCACCTTTCTGATAAGTGTGTGATCAGCAGAAATATTTTGAATATCCGCTTTACTCTGTATGTTGACCTTTTTATTTAAGTTATTGTCTTCAGTGCTAGGAGTATTGGATCCATCATATTTATTATCAAGGCGTGTCGTATGATTTCGAAGTTTTATACTCATTGGAGAATCAACTTCAACTACAGTCGACAATTCATGTGGGATGACAAAATCGTCGGCTATATTTTTTAAATTTACTCTCATTAGTGCAGGCGGAGGTTTACCTCTGTTTTTGACGTTTGGCTGTTGCATAACTATATCTATATTGGATTTTTCACTTCCCGCCGAAATAGACACTGGGGAAGGAGTTCTATATGAATCTGGTTTAGGGATGTCTATCAAAATTGGCACATACGCCGACGAAGTGGAGTCGCTTTCTTTCTGTTTACTATTAGTCGTCGACAGAGGGGACAAAGCATCTGTTAACGTTTGAATTTCAACAGTTGGATTAAACACATGAACTCTGTTTTCATTAGCCTGTACATTTTTGTCAGATTTTTGATCTAAGCTGGATGTTGAATCCGAAGTTGAAATTTGACTATAAGCTAGCGATTTATTTTTCCTCACTTCTTCTAACACCTTAGCAAGATTAGACAGACGTTTAGTACATTTGTCAGTTAAATCTGCAATTTTCTCCATGTTTTGAATTTTGTCTTCGGCCAATTTCATGAATTCCACTTCACTATCAACGTGGTTAGTTTGTGTCGAAATACTTATAGGTGGTGTAGAAAAATTTCGGCGATTCAATTTGGCGTTAGATGCTTCTGATTCAGAAGACTGACTTGTAGTATTTACAGCTTTATGAGAACGAAACATATAAGATTCAGGGCCACGATGCATTTCAGATTTGCTCAGGCAACTACTAGCGTCTGTATTAATTTTAGTTAATGTCTCAGTCACTTTTACACTATCGTTTTGCTGGGAGTTTTTCTTACTATATTTATTTGTATCCGAATTAGAACTGGTTTTTGAAAAACATGCGTTATTTCTTATGAATCTCTGAGAAGGTAAATTATTGATGTCAGATTTTGACCGTTCCGTGGTTAAATGTCTTTGATGGCGTTTTCCTACTCTTGAACTGACATATAGGGGAGATGTAGTAATTGTTGTGCTTTGGGTTGACTGACGTCGATTTTCGCTATTTGCTTTTATAAATTGCTTTGAAATATTAAGTGACTTAACTTTATGAACACGTCGTTTTCTGCTAAATTTGTACAATGATTTTGTGTGCTTTTCAGTTTGACTTCCTGTAGATATTACATTGCATGTCGAGATTGTTTTTCGTTTCTCACTATTCTTTAATATCTGCTCTATTAAATTGTTCTTAATTTGTTCTAATGAAATTTTATCATCAACTGTCCGTTTCTTCTTGTTTACATTACTCGGTACATCAATGATTGAACTACCGGGAGTGGGCACACCACTACACTCTTGATTTACAACCTCTATCGCCTTTAACCCTTCCTTGTTGAGAGATAACAGTTTTTTAACGTAATTTTCGATTACAGGATTCAGATTAGCTTTTTCCGGGTTACTGGTTATTCTACGTTTTTTACTAGATAAAGTAGAACAATTGCTTTCACCGCGAACACGTTTATTTTCACTCAAACTTCGTTTGCACTTTTGTTTACTACAAATTTTGTGTTCTGAATGGCTTCTACACTTATGAAATCTTCCTTTTTTGTCTCTTGTGGTTTCTGGATATTTATTGTAATATTGCTGATTATCAGTAGCCTGGTCTGTACTTCTTGTAGTGTTAGGAGGAGTGCAGGCTTTCAGCTTTTTATGTTGCTCATCGCATTTCCGATACCTACAAGTTTTACCTTCCAAACTCCCCGAATTAAGATTACTTGACTGATGTTCGTAAGACTCATCATTGCTTTCGGAGCAACGTTTTTTGAAGTATCTTGGTAAAACTAAGTCAGGTGGACTCATATATGTTGTTGATGTCGATGAACTAAGGTGCATAAACACAGGCCTGGGTATTGGAGAGCTATGCGTGGTTTGTGTGTAAGTCGATGTAGCTGGTTTCGGAACAGGGTCTGACTTTGGCACATTATCTAGAATCGCAAAAGAGTCGCGAAACGATGTACCTGAAGCTTTGTCAACTTTGACACTTTCTTTCGGATGATCCGATGTTGATGTGTCTTGCTTATCAGTTTTATGCAATTCTATTTGTACGTTGTGATTAGTTACTTGGCCTGGATGGATCTGTTGTTCTTGTGCCGTGTCAATATTTGATGTATGGGTAGATGGCAACTCTTCCTTTGGAGGACTTTGCTGCCGAATATTTTCACTGGAAATTTTTGGTGATTCCATTTGTCCATGTACTGGTTGAGCTACAATAGTATGTTGATCCAATTCGTTCTTTTTAATATTTTTTTCTGTTAATGTGCTGCTCTCCACAGCAACTTTGTCTTGGTCCTTTTTTCTTAATTGTATGACTACTTCGTATGCAGCATCTTTCAGAAATCCGGATGCTCCTACATAGAATTTTCCTGCATCTTGCCCACCATCGTCAACAAATTTAATGTAACCACCATCAGATGGGGCAGTATTGGCTTTATCGTTAAGTGCAGTTTTAAATGAAGATGTCGAGGTAGCAGCTGAAGAATGTTTCTCAGAGTGTTGTTGAGTGATTGTACTTTTACATTTACAGTTCTCAAGTGCCTTTGCAGCCCTGACAAACAAATATAATCAGAATCAATGTTAACATAATACATAAATTGTAAAGTTTAAAAGTTAATATAACCACTGTGCTTACCTATTTAAAGGTGCGTCTTCGTTATTTTTAGTCTGATTATCTGAAAAAATAACAATCCATCTTAAAATATGATAATACCACAGACTTGAATGGATTGTAGATTACAAATCGTTTACAAACAACTGCCTAGTTTGTCTCAGATAGCATAGTTTGAAGAAATATATTGTAACAAATATTTGTTCTGGAGGCGTTGATAGGTTGGTTAATATTGCCTATTACAGTTAAATTAAAGGTTTTAGGAGCAATTAAAAATGAATGCCCATTAATCTGTATCTTCATCAATCTTTTGTTGGAAGTATGATTTAGAACTTAGAGAAGAAATTTATATGAAGCAGTAGATAAAGAAGAACTGTGCATAAAGAAGTATTACCTATATCTTGAGACATTTTGTCTCTATTTGTATTTTTGCAATTAACTTGGCTACATATTCTTTCTTGCTGATCATCCAAGAAATACATTGATGCAATATTGTCCCTAAAATAGATAATTACCAAATTAATATTCTATTAATGTTCTTTTGAACTTGTCAACACTCATGTTAAGCTAAGGTGTGCCATGTTAGTCCATATATTTACCACCAAGGCTTGCGTTGTGCTGAAGTTTGCCACATATCCACATTAATGTAACACTTCAATACATTGTAACACAATCTGAAGGAACACAGGATGGGATTAATAGGGATTATGGGAATAAAATGTGCATACTTCAATTAATAACTCACCCGTTCGCACTCATACTCTTGTACACTCCTGAAAATAAAAAAATATGTTATAAACTACGTATATAAATCATTTTTATAAGTATCACAAACTCTTAAACCATACCTTCTCTTAGTTCAGCAAATGAAACATTGTTTGTGTTTACAATGTCAATATTATTTTGATTAGGTAAATCTTGTGCCTTCTGTTGTTGGGCAGAATTAATAAAATTATTATTGTCTTTCTCAGTTATTTTATTACTTAGTACTGGCTTCTTTACTTTACGTTTCTTGCTTTTTTTAGATTCAATTACTTTGTAAATTATAATTCTTTCAGCATCGTGATCTGCAGCATCGGTTCCTGTTCTATATTTAGACTTATTATCGACTTTCACTCGCAAATTCTCAACTGAACTTGTATCAGTTTCAGAGGAGGAATCCACTGAGTCATTACTGATCTCTTGCATTGTAATAGATTCTTCGTGATTTTCATTACTGATATCTTTGGTAGGTGGTGTATGCTTGTGACGAGATCTATACTCATGATAAGTGTCAATAGAACTAAATTTCACAGTGTTGCCACCAGGCTTCTCTTTCAAAGTGTTGGGTATGGAATGTATAGCCAGACTGCCATCACTCTCTGGAACCGGCAACCAGGAATATTGAAAGTCCCTTTTTACTGTATTTCTGTTTACATCATTCTTGACTGGTGATTTTGATTTGCTTCTAATTTGGCCATTTGTCGTGGATTTACATTTTCCATGCTGAAAATAGAAAAATAATATTTATATATTTACTGACTGCCTCATTGGTCATATTGGTTGCAAGCGCGATTGCCCATCGGGAGCTACTGGGTTTAATTCCTGGGTCGGACACC
>DWDV01002223.1:0-11875 GCA_018245615.1 Mimoniades ocyalus
ATGTGCCCGGTATATGGCAATAGCCTCACCACCTATTCCATCGTGGGACTTAAAAGTAGCTGGTGAAACGTGGCTGTGTTCTATATTCCTCTGCTTACTAATTTAACATATACGAATTAACCGTTTATTTTATGAATATAATATTCGTCGTACCTTTAAGCAATACCTCGATGGCACGCAGCTGTTTCTCGTCCAAATCCATCCCAATATCTCAGGAGCGCTTTACTAACAGAAACGTCGGTATCATAATAAAAATTCTATATACAAACAGAATATGCAAATTTATAGACTTTTAACGATCACTGTATCATTTGAAATATATCTGCCAGAAGAAGACAAGGATAGATTGTTCAGAAAACAAACTGTTCAATTCAAGCAAATGAAGCGAAGCGAAATATTAAAAGACGATTAAACTTTTGTACACATAGTGAATAATGTAGAAGAAATATTGGAATAACATATTTAAGTCATACTTTGATAATTGGCTTTAAACCAAAAACGTACAGATTAATAGAGAGTATGCGGAAGGATCCTTGTTCTTGGCACACCAACATCATACATTAACTGTTGTATTTTCTTTTTCAATTCAATGTTTTGGAGTAAAGAATACACAACTATATACTCATATGAATTACTTGGCTAATTTTTGTATACGCAAACATAAACTTTTTACTACAAGCAAATTATGATATGGAAGACCTTGACAGCAAATTTTAATATGAACCGGGGTATAAAATTCCTAGCAGTCCTCATCACCACCTACCTGAAAATATGTTTAAAGAAATTTGTTACGATCACTTCAGAAACAGAGTTCACCAAATGAGTTCATGGATACTTGGGTTTAAGAATGAAACAAATATGCAATGCTTGCCAACTTCTGCGTTGCCGCGGTGTCACGGTGCCCAACAAGATTTTAAGTTTTCTAAAATTGATGCACAAAGCCTTTTCCATTACACATTAGGTTCGATACGAGGACTAACGAAGTAGTTAATTGTGAATTAGTTAAAGTTCCAGAATGACGGTAAATGAAACAAGACATACTAAAATCCATAGAACACTGGTAGGAAATAAACTTCAATATAACAAGTCGAAATAGATTTATGTAATATGCGACACAAATATTGAAGAACGTAGCGAAAGCTTCACTTCATTGAAATTATTTTGCTGATTTTTCCGATGAATTACTCGTAAAACACAAACATATTTGCGTTACGCTTTATATGTATACGTTACATAATAACGACAACGTTATATCACACCCGTAATCCTCGAATAGTCAGAGAAATGTAAAGCACTCCCATGTTTCACCAGTTACATTTACGTCCCACTATGGAACGGTGGCTAGGCCTATTTCCATACACCGGGCACAAATCCAGACTCCGAGCCACTACTAAAAAATCTAAATTAGAAAAACTTAGTAGTGCCCGACCCAGGAATTGAACCCAGGACCTCCCAATCAGCAGTCGCACTTGCAACCAACACGACCAACGAGGCAGTCTATAATATAACGTTACATAATATGGAGAAAAAACAGACACATACAGTAAGAATCTTTAATTGATCACTTAACAACAATAAAGTCCACTAGATGGCTGACAATACACTTAACAAGTGCTAAGTAATTTCGGTTGGGAAAATCGATTAAACGTTGAAATGAAATAGACGAGGAACAGAGTTTTGAAAAAATTCTGTTGCACTAATTAGAAATTCTAGTATGTTTTGAACGGCGCTTTCCACTTACAACCTAAATTCGCTCGAAATGGAACAGTACACTAACTGTATGTATCACAGAAACTATGTACAATGACAATCCTACTTCAAAATAAAAGCCTTCTACGAACACCTGAATATAAAACAACAGTAACTAAGAGAAAATGTAATGCATGCTAATATAATACATGTCGGTGATATACAAAATATAACATCAAAAGGCTTTGAATGTCATGCTCGTCGCTAACATCGAAGTCGAATATGGGACAAATACTTATGAAGTATTAGCGTTGTGTAGCCTTACATTCAGATTGTGTTGTATTAATTAAAACGCTCTATTATTCCAGACACAGTACTGTGACGAACAAAACAACAGATTAATCGAATAACAGATAACAAAAATAATTTTCAAGAATACAATGTAAAATTCTTAAAGAAACAAAAAATGAACTGATTTATTAGTTATTTTTGTTTACGAATGGTAATCTTTCACTACAAAATTTCCCTACTTCTTAAAGGGGACAACGCGTTTCATAACATTGTTGTCGATTATACTTTTCAAAACAACTCAGTAATAGGCCTGTTCTCGGAAGTCAAATGACAAAATATGCTTTTTTTTAGGTCCGGCCTTTTGCTCATTTTCTCATACAATCCATTGAATTAAAAAAATCTTAGTATCAAATTTTCAATTACCAAGATATAGATAGGTACCTAAAGTTTTGTCCGTATAATTAGTAGATATGAGTGAAACACGAAACATCACAGAACAAAATACACATCACTACAGAACTATTGTATCAGTTAACAGTCATAGTACATAATAATCTGGTAGGAAATAGCATAGTTCACAAAATTGCAATGTAAGCAAGCTTATATCTATATACGTGTTATGACCCAGTTTATTAATAAAATTTTGTGAAACAGACAAAATATTGCTTTTACCAGGTAAAGTGAACGAGTTCGCAAAGGTTATTGAGAAATAATCGCATCAGAGACGGGCCTTTCCATCTTTGAGAAAGAAACGTGTGCAGTAAATTTCTTCTCAAAATTATTGGATAGTAGGACACATAAAATACCGATTTTAACTATGAAATTATACAACACATTACCCAAATTTTATAGAGAGAGCTTGTGTACTAATCAACATCGACTGATTTTATTGGCAAGTCATTCCTGGAGTCTAATATAACATCTAAAGGGAAAGTACCATTATGATTTTTTTAATTCCCTATAATTTTCACTATGATAAGTAAATTATTATGAAGTTACACAAAAATTTATTTAGGTCTTATCGAATTTGTAAAGAAAACTACTTCGGGGCATATAAAAGACGGCCAGGCTTTCATAATTCGAAATGTGGAATATTATTTCTATAGCCCTCCTTAATCTAAAATATAGAGCAAAGATTTATATCCATACCATCCTGGCGCTACTGTTATGTTTTTATTACGGTCACTGCAGGTTATCCATTACTATTAAATTTTAAGCGTTATTTTTCTATACATATTGACGTTGAAATAGTTTTGTTGTAAGTTACATCCCAGTCGTGATTGAGGACCCGACCCTCGAGTAAAAGTACATAAGCTCCAATAACAAGATGGTTATTTCAAACGTATTAAATCTAAACGTGTTACCTGCTACAAGAGTCGGCCGAAAAGTTTTAAGCCTAAAACACTTGTAGCTGTGATAATTACATGTACGATGGATTCACTTATTGACCTACATTTAATGAGTACTGTTACGCGGCCTTCTTCAATAGTCTTTTTAAAAAAAAAACTACTTTTTACCACTAACTGTTTATTTTATCAAAATTACACCACAAGGAATTTTACGATTTCCTAAGTTTTTTAGAGGCGACTATGCGCGACGGCGTCCAAGAACTAACTGTGTTTAAAAAGGAACATAAAATATACTTTAGAAATTATTGATGAATCTGCACTTAATGAATGGAAAATGTCGGTTTGGATAATACTGATCTAATCATAATTTACCTGTAAATAAGGGTCATAACAGCTCCCCCTTTTTGACGAAGCTTTATCCTTTAAGATAAAGCGAAGTCGCTCAGTGAAACTTAGGAAATCATTTACATTTTAATAATAATAATAATAATACATAATAATAAATTTTCTTAATTTCTACAATTAAATGGAAAGTACATAGGCGTTATTTGGCAATAACAAAAACACAGTGTAGTAAATATTAAAATTGATACAGATAGATTGGTATTGTATTATACATATATTTAATAATCAATTACTTAATTTAAAAGTTTAGACTTCTGTTGGATGGAAACTGCGCTCTATGGATTTGTTTATGCATTTGTCTATCAATGGGCGAAGATTGAATGGATCTTGAGTCGTCATTGGACGAGGACGACATATCTGCCATTTCAATTGAATTGGATATCCTTGATTTAGTTTTACTAGCTTTCTTATTATAACATTGGTTAAAGATTTGAATACAGCACCCAGAATCAGGGTTAGAGCGTCTGTTTCTAAAATAATTAAACATCTTGTAGCTTAAGTATAAAAATAAGAACACAATTAGTACATAAGTGAATGTTGAATAATAATGGCCATATCTAATAAAATGGGATTCTTTTTCTGCATTATTTAATTCTTGTTCTAAGCTGTTCAATTGATGATTGGTATACTTTAAAGTGTCTAGATTGATTTTACTAAGAGATATTGGTGTTATATAAGGTAAGCTTTTATTAAGTGTGTCTCTTTTACAGCAGTCATCAGTCGTTATATCAAAACTAATATCTAGGAATGATTTTATTGTAAAGCTGTATGAATTACTTGGATTTAATTGGATAGTCTTAGAATATCCTATACAGTTAGAGGTTAATTTTACAATGCCTGTACCAATTATGGAGTGGTCAATAATATTATCCCCACAGCGAATAGTGAGTTTATTTGGAATTGACTGCACAAAAATCCATTTGTTGTTTCTTAACTTTTGCCAAATATCGATTTGGCCATATACAATTTTGGCATTACATTCCCGAGGTAACGATAGTGTTACTTCGGTCAAGATTCTGGATTCACAATTCGGACTATTTAAACAAGAGTAAATAGTTGTTAGTTCACATATTGAATAATTACTATTTATAATTCTACACTTATCTAAGGTATCTAGCATAGCATAATGCATTCTATCATCACTTAAAGCGATATATGAGCCAGAAGGTTGGATTAGAGCGAAAGTTTTGAATGACTCATCATGTGGCGTAGGCAAAGGTAATACTTTATGAACCATGAACCTGTCAGCTGATATCAGCGGAATTTGCAATATAAAAATAACCTTATTATTATAGTAATAAGAACTTAGTTTCGATACATCTATTAGTGAATGTATATTCTTTATACTTAATGGTACTGGAAAATCTAATTTCTTATTTATTTCATTACTATGCTTAGATAATTCATTATAAAGACTTAGAGGACTAATTAAACTAGGATGCAGTATATTAAGTTTAGAGAATAAAATGGAACTTATCATACTATCTAATATGTTGGAAATAGAAAGTAATGATCCTTCAATTATATTAAGTAAATTATTTAACTTAGATGTATATAGTAATAAATTGTCAATTTTTGTTATTTGAGAAAATATCTCATTGAGATTATTTATTTGAACATTTAATTTAATTTCGTTTTGATTGAGTTTGGAAATAGTAGAGTTAAAGTTGTTAATTGTAGATTTGACTATCTGAATGTTGTCTCTCATTAAATGATATATCTCTGTTTCACTCTTTTTAGATGACTCGATTGCAGCATCATATTTTCTTGCATCGTCGGCATCTAATGTGCCAAAGAAGAATTTTAAAATTTCGCCGCCAAATTCTAATGATCTCTTAATTTTAATGGATTTTTCACTTATAATATGAGATAAGGATACTAATTTATTTTTACTAGATTGAATTAGGACTTCTATGGGATTAGTCATATCTTCACAAGAGTTTAGATCTTTTGATTGAATTTTGTTGCAAAGTTTTGTAGTGTCATGTAATAAAGTCTCGATATTATTTAAATATGGTTCTAGAGAAACTAAGTCAAAGTGTGTGATTACCTTCCAATAATCATTATAAAAATGTATATAAGTCGTCGGTTCGAAATATATTCCGGGACTGTGTGAAATAGGGATGATGTTTGATTCGGTACCTTTACATGGTGTATAGTGACAGCAAAATAATCTGAAACGATAGAGATAAGACACTTATGTATATACGTTATATAAAAATAGGAAATAGTTAGCGTGTAGCTGGCTTAATTTCGTTAGTATGGTATTTAATTTTCTTGCGGCCTATTTGTAAGGTCGCATTGTGTTTATTGTGAACTTTAACTATCTTGTATGGACCTTTCCAAATAGGTGATAGTGCCTTTCGGAGTCTGTGGTGGTGTTTGAGGTACACCAGGTCTCCTACTTTATATGCCATTTCTCGAGAATTAGTGTCATAATATTGTTTGGATTTTTCTTTGCTATTAATAATATTTTGAATAGCTTTTTCTCGGCTGAAACGCATTCTATACTGTAATGCGCGAATGTATTCGTTATACGTAGTGTTACTAGATGATTCATACAAAGAACTGGGAATACTAGGCTTATAACCGTATAGTAATTCGTAAGGAGTGTAGTTGGTAGTGCAATGAGGAGTAGTATTGTATGCGAGAATAGCTGTGAATAAGTAACAATGCCAATCATTATGGTTTTCGTTTACGAATGATTTAAGGTATTCTTTCAAGGTTGCATGTGAGCGCTCAAGGGCGCCGTTTGTTTGAGGATGATAAGGCGTAGTAAAAATTGCTTTGACTTTTAATATTTCAGTTAGTTGCTTGAATAAATCTGAGGTAAAACAAGTACCAAGGTCAGTTAGAATAGTTTTGGGAAAACCGAAAAGAGACATAAAGTGAACCAGATTTCGTGCTATCTCCTCACTAGTGGATGTAATCATTGGGTAGGCACTAGTGAATTTGGTTAGATCGTCCTGTAGGGTTAGTATGAATTTAAATTTTTGGAAGCCTGCATCGGGCAATGGACCTACAATGTCCAGCGCTAGTCTTTCAAAAGGTCTAGTAGATGTAGAAGTAATCTCCATTGGAGCCTTGTTAGATTTTCTAAGAGGTTTATTAATCTGACACAGTTTACAATTCTTTACGTAACTTTCGATATCAGAGCGCATACCCTTCCAATAATAACTGGATCTAATGCGCTTGTACATTCTCTGTGAACCTGGGTGTCCGGCAATGGTAGAATCGTGATTTTCCTTTAATATTTTAGGAACTTCTACAGGGGTTGGGTAAATTAATTGATTTTTATAAATATGTATTTTAATGTTAGTATTGTGAAATACGTATGAAATCATGTTGTAGATTTTAGTATAGGCTAATTTAGAAAAAGGGTCAGAAAAATCGGAAATAGCAAGATCTGTAATCTCTGTATTGTCGATTAACATGTCTCTAAGTTTTATTAATAAATTATATACGTCTCTGAATTGCGTCTGTTCATAATGATGCACCTTACTGAACAAAAAATAGTAGTTTTTATTTTTGTCACTGATGTGACGAATTGTAAGAGGTTCACGTTCTGAGTTGAGTATATCGGCCGTATTATCTAATTGAGATAAAATTTCTTCGCAATAAGGTATAGAATAATCAAAGTCTAAAGAGACTGGACACGCGACGGTATTTAATTTTGATAGATGCAGGCCCTGAGTGCACTCTACAATATGAGTATTAGAAGTAGGAATTTTGTTAATAAATTGACTCTTGAAATATTGTTCATAAGTAAAGTTATTTAAATTGTTAATGTCAATGACATTGACGGGACAGCGTGATAACGCGTCGGCGTTGGAGTTGAGACGACCTTGTTTATATACGATCTCGTAGTCGTATTCCTCGAGTTTCAGGCGCCAGCGAATAAGTCTGCTGCCTGGATCTTTTACATTAAATAACCACACAAGTGGTCGGTGGTCGGTTACGATTTTAAATTTATTACCATAGAGATAGGGCCGAAAACTTTTCACAGCGAATAGTATAGCTAACAGCTCCTTTTCGGTTGTAGAGTAGTTTCCTTCTGGACGGTTTAAGGTGCGTGATGCATATGCGATCGGCTTATCCTTGCCTATGGGGCCTTGAGATAAAACGGCACCTACGGCATAATTACTGGCATCTGTAGTTACTACAAATGGTTGTGTGAAATCAGGATATTGAAGGAGCGGGGCAGTGACTAGTTTTTCTTTCAGGTTATCGAAAGCGGTTTGTTGTTCAGAAGACCAGTTGAAGACGGCATCCTTCTTCAGAAGTGAGGTAAGTGGCTTGGTAAGTTTTGAAAAATTATCGATAAACCTACGGTAGTAACCTATAAGTCCTAGAAAGGATTTTATCTCCTTAGGATTTTTTGGAACTGGAAACTGAGACACGGCCTTAACCTTTTCAGGGTTTGGAGACACACCTTTATCAGTGATAATGTGACCCAGGTAAGTGACTTCACGTCTTAGGAACTCGCACTTGTCGGGCTGCAATTTTAAGTTAAATTGACGAAGTTTGTCGAATACTAGTTTTAATTTTTCTATATGATCTTGGAGATTTTGTGAATATATTATACAATCATCGAGATAGATATAGCAATGTAAACCTTGTAGTCCTGATAATACGGTGTTCATAAGGCGTTGGAAGGTAGAAGGGGCATTTTTCAGCCCAAAAGGCATTCTAGTAAATTCATAGTGACCGGATATACTTGAATTAGTACTTATAGTGAAACCAGTTTTCGGCGCGTCCTTGGCTGCCATTTTTATTTGATGAAAGCCACTTGCAAGGTCAAGTGTGCTGAAATATTTAGAGTGACCAAGTTGATCTAGTATATCTGTGATAAGAGGGAGTGGATAAACTTCGGAGACAGTGACGTCATTGAGGCGACGATAATCAATAACAATCCTCCACTTCCTTTTACCGGAGGCATCTAACTTTTTTGGAACTACCCAGACTGGGGCACTCCAAGGGGACACTGAGGGGCGAATTATATTTTGTTTTAACATTTTACGAATTTGGGTTTCGACTTCCTCCTTATGACATTCAGGGAATCGATAAGATTTAACGTGAATAGGAGGGGCATCTCCTGTATCAATAGAATGTTCGATAGCATTGCTATAAGACAGAGGGTCACCTTCAGTATAGAAGATATCCGTGTATTTACTACAACAATCTAAAAGGGCTTTCTTTTCTTCATTATTTAGATGAGAGCAGCGGATTAAATTTAATACTTGGTCGATTCGAGAAAAAGGAGATGAAGGTTGAGAATTAATAGAGGTAAGATTAATATACTGAGAGGAACCGAAATTGTCACTTTGCTCTAGGGGTGTTAGCTTAACGTAATAATCTTTAATTTCCAGGTTAACATCAGTCGTGTTAAGTACTGTTATATTTACTTTTCTATTAGGTTTTATTAGTACAATGCAATTAGCAACATATACACCTTCACTTAAGGTATGATCTAGAACGAGGGCTTCATTGTTTTGATAGAGCTCGGAACAGTAATTTGATATAGCACACTCGATAACCGCTTCGGAGCGTGCGGGGACAATATATGTAGGTTGATGAAATAAAATAGGAATTTCGTATCCGTAAAAAGTCATTATTTTACAAGTGTAGTCTATATTAGCATTAGAGATCTGAAGTAGGTCTGAACCTATAATACCATCATATTTAAGGTTGATGTTATCATTAACTACGCAGAATTTGTGAGCATATATTTTATCGCTTATGAGTAATTGTAAGTATAATGATCCCAGGGTAGAACAAAACGTATCGGTATCATTTATGCCTTTGATCTCAACGGAGTCGGGTAGAAGCTCCGGTTTATTTTCTAAGCTTGATAATTTTACGATACTGACGCTTGCGCCTGTATCAATAAGAAAACTTAAACTTTTAGTAGAATGTTTAGTTAACAGGTTTGTATACGGTAACGAGGTTTTATACTTGCATGTATTAATTTCGAATATAGGTATTGGATGAAGAACTGAAGTTTCGGGACTCACAGAGGTTTTCATAAGTGAGTTATTTTTGTAAAAGGCTATAGGTCTATCAACCTCATCTTGACGAGACTGATTATTAGAAGTAGAATGAGGATTCGCGTTTCTGTTCGAGCTGGCGTAAGATATAGATTTAGTAGAGTTCAACTGTACCTCATTGGGTAGCTGGGACGTAAATTTCGATTGACTTATGCTGACCGTACCGGGCAGCTGAGATAAAGATTTGGGACTCACCATTTTAGGCTGAGTAATGGATTTAGGACTCACCATTTTAGGCTGAGTAATGGATTTAGGACTCACCATTTTAGGCTGAGTAATAGATTTAGGACTCACCATTTTAGGCTGAGTAATGGATTTAGGACTCACCATTTTAGGCTGAGTAATAGATTTAGGATTTAGACTTACCTTGTTGGGTATAGAATAAACATTAGTAGAAATATTAGTTATATTCGTGTCATTTTTATCGCAGGATTTCGGCAGACACGGTACCGAAATCTTATTTAGTTTAAATTATTATCATCATTAGATTCAATATTATTATCTTCGTCATTAGATTGACATAGGCACATATGTATCGACGGGTTATTAGAGTCAATACGAGGTGAGTTATGCTCGGGTTGTAAGTTAGAACCATTTTCGCGGCGTTGGTTGTTATATTGGCGTTTACGACATTCTTCAATCGTGTGACCAAGGCGTTTACAGTAATTACAAGTTTTTTTATTATAATTATTTGAGTTAGGAGTGAGACTAACTTGAGGATTAATATGATATGATTTTTGAGGACTATAATTAGGTTTTTTGTTTTTATAACATTCATGCGAACTATGTCCGATTTTATTGCAGATTGTACATTGTTTTTGCGATCTTAAATTGTTTTTTGATAGATTGTAAAGTTTTTCCTCATCAGTGGCGTATTGAACTGCATCACTGAGGGTCGACGGGTTCTTACATCGGACAATAGTTGAAATAGAGGGGTTTAACCCTAAAAGGAAAGAATTTAGAGCAAGGTCTTCCATGGCAGCTATTCTGCCAGGGAGTTCCTTTTCGTCGTTGCAACTGTAATGAATATCGGAATGAATACGCGTCAATATACCCTCTACCTTGAGAGAATATTTTGTAACGTCCTCAGTAGGTAATTGTTTGACATGTTGCAAGTCGGACAATAAGTGTGTGGCGTGTTTTTTCTCCCCAAATGTGGACCTTAAAAATGTCTTAAGCTCGTTCCAATTACAGAATGTTTTAAGGCTACATGCGGTTTGTGCTTTGCCTTCTAATTGCGAAATGATATATTTACATAAAATAGGCTGCTGATCAGAGCTGGCTAAGTTCATGGCATTATCGCAATTTGTTAGGAAGGCGGGGAGTAATTCCCTGTCTCCGTTATATGTTTTAATAAATTTGGTTAAGAACGACAAGGTTATTTTGTCGGTCATTTTTCTATCGGAAGACTCTTGTTTGAGCGACATTAAGTTATGATATGCTAGACTGTATTACAAAAATATTAAACTAGTAAATATATATATAATGCAATATGGTTGTAAAAATAGGATTTTGGGAAATTGCACTAGTATAAGGTTAAAACACGATTCACTAAAATTGTTAATATTGCACAAGAAACACTCACAGTAACCCGATGAGTTGTATGCGCATCGCTGTGGGAATCGGTGTCGCGTTGCTGTTGCTGTGCGGCGCTGTGCTAGAGCTCGTGCCACGTGGTTTGGTTCTGTGGAATTTCTTGGCTTGATGATTGCGAGTTAGACCTGGACTTCCTTGTTGTGGCTATCTTGATGTGGCTGGAGCGGGCTCAGGCTGACGCTGAGGCTGATCGTCGTCCAGGGAGTGGTTGGAGCGGGCTCACGCTTAGAAGCGGAGTCTTATCGTCGTCCTAGTAGTTGGCGCAGACTTGATCTTCGGTCAAGGTTTACTGTCGACCAGAGACTGTACTGAAGGCTTCGGATCCGGATACCAGCGTCTGTCTGACGTAGAGTCGCGGGACTCTCTCTGGCATCCCACTTCTGACACCAGTTGTTACGCGGCCTTCTTCAATAGTCTTTTTAAAAAAAACTACTTTTTACCACTAACTGTTTATTTTATCAAAATTACACCACAAGGAATTTTACGATTTCCTAAGTT
>DWDV01002224.1:0-11872 GCA_018245615.1 Mimoniades ocyalus
AACCTAATCCGCGAATGCCTATGAAACGCCCAGTGTCCATGATTAATACTGGACAGAAACGGCGAAATGATATGCTATTGCCTGGCAAACATGATAATGAGGACTGCCAAGTGATGGCCATGCAGAAGCAACGCGAAGGCTTGCCGATGATCCACAGTGTACAAGGAGCGAAGGATAAGCTCAATCTCGGCGGACAAATCTCCATCACAAAGAAGACCGTAAATAAGGAAGCTAACGCTATGGCCAATGTGTTAGCATCTCGTGGGATAAGCGTGAAACAAAAGGCAAAAAGTCGATCGCCGTCACCAGAACGACCGATACCACATATCCCCAATCTGGGCGCCGGTATGAGCATTAAGCACACGTCGAAGTCTAGTAACTTCTCAATACCAGAGGCAAAGGTCGGTGGAGGAATGTTAGCGTGTAAAATTTGCAAGAAAATGTTTATGAACTATAATTCGTTAAGTGTGCACATGAGCAATGCTCATCCCCAAAGTAAAATACCTATTTTCAAGTGTGGCGAGTGTCCAGCGTCATATCCAACATCTTTACAACTGCAGCATCATAAGAGGGTGTTCCATAATGTGACAGGGCCGAACAGAGAGCTAGGGTTACCCGTTGTTGATCTGTCGCAGGAGGATAACTTGAAACGGCTCAGTACCTTAGGTATATATAGTTTCATACCTTTAGCGAATCGTGAACAGGCGAGCGGTTGTTTCGGGATCCCGGTAGTGTCAGTGCATAATGCTCAGAATGGCATGACCGCGAGCTTGCAAGCGCTCGGAGCAGATGGACTATTAAGTCTTGGTCCGTTAAAACCCTTACCAAATTCTTAAATTCGATAATTTAGCCCTTGTGTTAATTTCCTGTGACTGTGGTATAGAAGTTTGTACAAAACTTTAATTTGACGAGTGCTTTTTGTGTCGGTAACGTGTAAGAAAGTATGTGATCCATTGACGCTCCGCCTTCACACGGGCGTGTTGTAATTTTTATACATAATGTCAATATCAAAGTCTGATTTGTTATTTGTATAAATTTAAATTTCTGTTTGTATTTATTAAGTTCGAAGTGTTAAGAGAATATTTATATAGACACAGGGATTGAAACATTCAAACAACTTTATTTTTGTTGTCAGAGATTTAGTATTTGCATTTGTTTTGATATATCTACATAATATCAGCATATTTTGTTAACTGTGATATTCCGATATCGAAAGTACGCTGGTTATAATCGTCCGTAATGAATGCATTCTACCATCCATAGTTATTACGTATTAACTCAAAACCACATTAAATCCCTTTGTAGTAACTCAGGGAAAAGACTAATGTGAGAATTTGTATTACATTACTTTTTCAAAGGTTTATTTATACGAACTATAATTTGTGTTCGATTCGCGCAATCGGACACTAGATAAGGTCTTTGTTAATAACATAATGATAACTGTTCATTCATAAACATTTGACAAAGCAGTACAGTTTAAGTTATCCTTCTTATGTTATGTAGGACACCATAAGTTCTTTCGTTCTATTTTAGCCATATTTTATTGGCCTGAGTAATTTGTATGTAATTCTGTGAATCGCATCAATAAAAGTAACGATATGGCCATGGCAGCTTCATCGATCAATAAAGGTTTTTGCGTCATATGTTCTATTAATACCGACAATGATAAATATTTTTGTTTTGCGTAGTAATTAAAGCCAAATAATTCTATAACGTCCAAAAATTTATAAGATCTGGATTAACTGGGGAGATGATTTAGTTCCTTTATAGTGACAAGTAGACATTATTAGCACAAGTATTTTTTTATATCATTTAACTTACATTTAAGTGCTATGTATTTACTCATAATTTTAGTATATGTTATTATTCTGTACAGATAATACTAAGATTAGATACTGATCACTATTAAAGTAAAGATTTCATTTAACTACTGTAGTGTATAGTCATGTATTTTGTGTATTCACCGTTTGATTTCTGTGTTACTCAGACACATGATAAACATATAATCTTGGACATTGGAACGTACAAATCAGTCTCATTTGATAAGTGAGATTAAAGAAGCAACTGTTTCATGTGAATCGATATCTATGTTTATTCATATAACAGAAAAAACTGCAACAGGAGTAGCAAAGGAGATGTATGCCCTATGTTACGGCTAAAGATGAATGTGAAAAAAAACTTATGTTTATTTAGCTAATCTTAAATTTATTATTGAAGTGAGGCTATAATATTCTACATAGTGTTCATTTGTGATAAATTACCACATCTTTAGCCTGCTAAACTAACCGCACATTGGCTGAAATTTGAATTGAATGTTAGGTTATTAATTATCTGTTTTAAACATTTATCTAACGAATGCTCAACCACACCTAACAATATTTTTGACTATAGGTATTACAAATTTACTTTATGTCGAATACTATCCTTTTGGAAAATAATAAGATGAACAGGCTAAGTTGAAGTTTATTTTAACCTTCAGCGTAAGCCGTAATTTATGTACCCAATTTCAAACTTGGGAAGTCAAGATATATTTTTGTTTTTTTTTTTCGGTCATGAGTAACATTTTTTGTTTTTAGTTAAGATTGTGTTGTATTACATTTAAAACATATATGTATCTGTTAATTGCAGTCTCAAATTTAGACGTTATTTGGGTTATTGATTACGTTATACGACCTTTATAATACATAATTTTCAGAATGCTTTACTGTTTGTTACACGCCTTTGCGAGCGTGAGTTGCTTCGATATACACTTGTGAAATATTTCATGATGTTCGTTTACTTGTCTTATTTTATTTTCAACACAACACAACAAGATGTGTATATATATAAAATGTTAATCCGACATTCGGGTCTTCAGCAAAATAAAAAACCTCTTTAGTTTCTTTTTTTTTTTCATTAAATATTAATTAAAGGTAACATGCTTATGGATGGGGCCTATAAATTGAGATGTTACCAAAGGTTTGCCAATATTGATTCCTAAAGAGTGCATTCACACGGAATACGTCATTGACGATTCGTCAAAAAACACGATACGTCTTGACGAATGGACGTGTTCACATTGAATACGGAATCGTGTTTTTTCACGATTCGTCAAAATATCCGAATTGAAGTTCACATTTATTTCGTGATTCAGCTCAGTTCAGATTGGTTCAGAAACACAATGGACGTGAATACTTTAATCTTGTATTGGTATTATCGTCGATCTAAAAACAGAAGACAAAGAAGGAGAAAACACTGGGTGCATCCAATTTTAAGGCAAAGACAAAATTTTGGAGCTTTCCATGCTTTGATGAGCTTTACGAGATGATTCAAAATTTTACACTTATTTTAGAATGTCTAAAGATACCTTTGACTATCTTCTCCACGATTCGTGATTTCTAAAAGTCGTATCCGTATCCGTCTATTTTTGCGATTCGTGAAGCGTGTGAACATGGGTATGTAATAAGCATTGCATCCGTCAAAATAAATGAATCGTCCTCGTGTGAATGAGTCGTAAGGTATACAAAATTGCAATGTCTGTGAGCACGTTAATAAAAAAGTTGCTCCTCTTAGCGCATGAATAAAACTTACCGCACGCCGTGTTTCACAAGCATACTGGCAACTCTATGGTAATATTTAAAACGTCTATACTGTACAGTATTTCCTAAGTTTGTGCATATTATTATAATAAAATAATAATGTTTAATATAAGTAAAACTGATTTTCATAATAGTCTTAAGTAAGCGATTCATTGTCTATGAATATTATTATAATTGTAAGTTTTGCAAGTGGACGTTAATTAAGTACTTACAAAATTCACTACATATTAGCTGCTGTGTGTGGGCCGCAGTCATAAAAACTTTTCTATTAAAAATTAGTTAAATGTGATGACTATAATATTATGATTTAGTTAAGGTTTTTGTAATAATAATACAATATTATTATAGCTTTGTAAGAATTGATTCTTTTATGCGAGTGATTAGTAATGGAAAGCCCAATGAAGAATTTTCGTCGGATAAATATTCGAGTGATACGTAATAATATATCTTATATTTTCTAAGTTCTGATTATTATTTAAAAGAGTGAAACTATTAGTAAAAAATATAAATTCAAACAAAGAGGTCGAGATTTATTAATAAAATAATAACTTAATATGTTTTGTTTTATTTCATGTCGTTTCTCAAAATAAAAAGAATTCCGGTCGTAGAATGTTTTTTTTATATGAATAGTCACAATATTATAATAGTAACATCCTTAAATATAAGGTAAAATCGTGCCTGTGATGTAATCCCCGAAAAGATAGGCAGAGGAACGTAGTACATTCCCACGTTTCATCAGTTACTGTTACGTCCCACTATGTAATAGGTGGTGAGCATATTGTCATACACCGGACACAAATCCCGACATCAAACATTCGAAACTCTACTAGAAAATCTAAGTTAGAAAAATTCAATAGTACCCGACCTGGGATTTGAACCCAAAACCTCTCGGGCGGCAGTCGCACTTGCAACCATCACGACCAATGAGGCAGTCGGGTAAAAATGTATGTATCGTGGAATAGGATTGCTTTGTAGTGTTATATCCGTCATCACAGTGACGCCGTTATATCTTTGATTTTCTTCTATAAATTGAATTTTTGACAAAATTTCTACCAGTGAGCTGAATTTTTTTAATTCAACAGATTATATTCAATGGGTAGTATGTATCTTATTATGGTCTAAAACTCTAATATTCCATAGTAGTCTCACGAGCTTGGGCTCGGACTTGAGATGTTTATTATTTTGTCAATTTGTCAAACAATTTGTATGCTCTGCATGAATTATATTCATGATACACTTAGGTACTGAAAAGTATTTTCAAGACTAATATCTTCCGTTGTAATAAGAACACAAGTCGTATTTCGCCCAGAAGGCTCCACAAAAGCATTGTAATTATCTATGTTGGACAGTGTTTACAATTCGATAGTTGTTATTATGAAAACACAAACTAAACGCTTTGGATTTTAAATGTTTTTAAGTATGCTACAATCATGGTGAAACTATGATGTATCTATGACTAAAGTTCGCCGAAGAGTTATTCGGAAATTGGTTTCGTGACAGTTATGTAACTAATAAGTTATTGATTATGTGGAGATTTGGAGAAGGGCGTCTCGATTTCGATATAATGGCGGCCGATGCTTTGATGTCATATATCTGTACGTAAGTTACACATATCTTGCTTTGAAATACATAAATAATATAATCATATGATGCATTATCTTCATTTATCACTCATGTACAACCAGGCAATCCGTATTTCGAGAATCTCTCCCAATAACGCACTTCGGTTCATAGTAATAAATTCGGGGTTTGCATTGGGGACATTTTTATAAAAAAGGGAGCGTCATCAATATGTTAAAAAATCTTTATAAGGTGATGGGAAACCGTCATCAGACGTAAATGTGTAATAGTAAATTGTATGTACCTACTGAATGTAAGTAATGTCCCCGTTCTATTAAAATGTGTTTCTTTGGAAACAGGTACCTATATATAAGTAGATTCCTAATTTAATATACTAAATTCCTAATTTAATAATAAACTGGTGACTGAGCGTTTAGGAATACTAAAGATAATTATTTAAAGTTTAATTATAAATATTTAATAGAGTTATATGTATTTTAATTAATCTAACTGCACTTTATGAAATAAAGCCAGTATACGCCGAATGGAAAATAATAGCAAAGGTGTTAGAATTTGCAGATCTATTTGACCGTAACGTTAATTTAAACAACAGTAATATAGTTGAAGTTGAGTATTATTTATTACAATTAAACCATATTGAGATACAATATATGGTACGAGATATATATATATGAAAAAATTGATAGCGATGAATTAAAAAGACATTCCGTTGCAGAATCCGAAGCACAGGTGGCTATGGCAGTAGGTGCAGGGACGTTTCGGTGCTGCGGGGGCTGAGTTCTGAGCGTCATTCGCGGATGTGACCTGCGTCACCAAGCTGTGAAGGTTCGCCGCTGTGTTGTATACAGTTGCATGACGACGACCACGTCTGCGACGGGAGCCTTTCGGAATCCCTGCGTTTTGGAATTGGGTGGAGGGTATTCCGAGTCGCCTCAGTTTCAGGTTATGTTGTTGCCTTTTTGGAATAAACCGCGACTGAGGTTTGTACTGAGAGATCTTCATCAAAAAGGTCAGCTGCTCGAATAAACGCAACTTCTTGTCGATGTTCACAGAAGGTCGATTAATCTTAGTAGGTCTCATTTTTAATATGCGAGCCAGAAGAATTCGATTGGCATCCTTCCATCGGTTGGCAATGCATTTACCTGCAAAATCATCTCAGTTAATTGATAGTCAAAAAACACTGAGGCACTTCCTTGAAGTTTGTTTAATTGCAATATCTTGAAATTATCTGTTTAACTCGCAAGTTCAACTCTTCTAATTCGTTCTACTTAAGAAGATTTCTAAGTCAGAGGTATGTGACATAAGTTAACCCTTAGCGGGAGCGATATGTTTCTAAGCCGTTGGGTACCCAGTTGTTACCAAAGTAAGTTTTTGTGTACCCAGTTGTTACTTTGGTAACAACTGGGTACACAAAAACACACTGGCCACTAAAAATCAGTTGGAAATATGCTTTATTGTTGATAAGCATCCTTTATTTTAGACTGAATAACATAACAAGGGATGATAATTGGCTATGGGCGTGGTCCTATGAGTACGGGCAGTGAATGCTAATTGTGCATTAAGTATCATAATTAAATCTTCGTTCAGAACATTGAAATGATAATAAATAAATAGTATTTACCGATTAATAAAGTAATAATTTACTTTTTATAATGTTCTATATGCCTTTGTCTAGAACACCGTACACAAAGCAATTTTAGTTTCGGGAGTTTCTTGATATAGATGTGCGATTTTGACGGATAATTATTTAAGGATAAAAAATGGTCTAAAATTCCGTGCTCTTTTTATTTTCTTAGCTCCTTACGCGATTTTCTGTAATGGACTTTTGTTAATACTTATCACTTTGCGTCTGTAGTACATGGGAAACAATTTTGAAAACGAAGTATCTTACCCATGGTAATTTTGTCTTCGCCACTGAGCGATTGGAAGTCAGGGTACAGAAGGGTACAGATTTCCTTCCACGCAGCATTCGTCAGCACCTTGCATTTCGATTCCTCCGACTTATTCCATAAAATGGACCTTTCCCGGATTAACGAAACTATAACTTCAATGTCAACTTTATTTACGAACGTTTTTATATCCATTTTGCTGGTAAGTACTCGGTTTATTAGGCAACCAATATAAGCCTGAAACGTTCAGCCGCTCCGTAGCAAAGAGAATATACTCCGTAGTTAAGATATCGATTAAAGTCGTATATTTCAAAGGTAGGTAGGGAGGCGACGCGCGCAACCCGACGCTACCGCCGCGGCGCCCTTCTACGTATTGGAAAGCATAGACAAAACAAGCGCGTCATTTCCGCAGCGGGAATATCAATGTTGATATAGAGATATTTTCGGTACTTTTAATAATTCTTGTCAACATTACTTTTACATAAATCACTTTTACTTATAGAAGTATATTTTATATTTCACACAGATTTATCATTTAAACACTTAATTGAGGCAGTTCCACCTTTTACTAAGTAATTTACTCTGTTTTTCGTCATTAGGACTCATGTATCAATACATACCTGTCACACCAAATAGGCAGTCTACGCTACATACAAAATAAATATCATAAATCTTTTATTGTATGTTTTATGACAGTACGAAAATTCTTTTGAAAGAGAGGGAGCTTTCGCCGGTGTTTTGAGGAATTAAAAAAAATCAGACGGAGTAATTTCATAAAACAATTTCAATGTTAAATAACGTACACTTGCATAATTTTTATTTTTAGCAAAGCGATAAACATTAATAGGCAGCAGATAGCCACTCTTGGACATTTGCAACAACTAACCTCTAACAGGACCATAGAAATAAGACTATGGCTTCAACTAGTATAAAATTCTTAATTAGTATTCCTTCGTAATATGGCTGAAAGAATTACGACTGCTGCTTACATTAACCAAGTTGGCATCTATTTTATTAAGTTAATAGTATTACATCTCGGTAGAAACATTTGTAACGGTCGAACTTCCCCAGACGAGCCGTATGATAGGACCGTGTTCTAACATCGTGGGACAAGTTGCACAAAACCATCCAATTCCAAAGTCAGAGCCAATGCTTTACATATATACATCTGTAAATTGAAAGTCTTATAGATAATTTTACAACCAGTCACTACTGATGTACTAGTACTGAGTGGGTGGTAACTTACCTGGGTTGGATACTACCCACTCAGAGTGACGGACCAGTGTTTGATGGTTGGTGATAGATCAATAAAATTAAACACTGTATTAGAATAATGACGCGAAAACCAGAGGCTTTGCACGTCATAAGGAAATTGACAGTGATTAGGAGATGCATCTCGTCGTAATCATTGTCAATTACATGCAGTATGTTCAGCATAGAAACATTATATTATTTATACAAGTGGCAAAATTTCATTTTTAGAAATTGCTATTTTTATGAAAGGGGTAACACTGTTTTATGGGCCTTATTATTAGGGTGCATCAACAAAAAGCCTTATGTCCGTAGCTGAAATTGTCTAACCTTAGTTCTAGTATTAATGTCGCCACTGACGCTCACATGGCCAGACATTACCTCACTATACAAAGGCGTACATAAGCACCGTATCAATTGTGGTAGTCATGAATTTTCCATTGTTTAACGAACGAAACACTCCTGTATTGCCCCAAAGTGGTCCTCCTCCATGTCCATACATACATAAGGTGTAATCCTATTGCCGTACACCGAGCTCAAATTAAGACACCAAGCTACTACTCAGAATTAAAAGTTTAATTATGGAATACATATAACAAACATTTACTATCGCAATGTGAGTCAAGGATTATTTTTTTTCAAAGTAAGCTATGTTGAACTTAATATAGAACACAGGCCATGTGTGGGTTGAAAAGTTGCAGAAACTAGAGAATTTTGTGGAAAGTGTAATTGACAAATTCATTATAGTGTTTCACATTTTACTATTGTAATGAAACTTCATTTTAAAGCACATACATTTGAATTGTTCAGTGTGAGCCAGAAGTCTCCAACCTTTATTCCAATAATGGGAGACAAATCTACATTATATGGCCATTGATTAGTCAAATCAGTTAATAACAAATCAAATAATTCCATGATTATTGTGGAAAAATAAATAAAAGAAGTATTTATTTCTTCAAATATTTATTTTATCTTAAGTTTCATAATAAAGCTTTTGGTGTAACTTCATACCCGTAGGTAAAAAAAAAGACAAAAACTCAAAACTCCGCAATTTATACAAACTTGTGCTTGAAACAAAATAGTCGGAAATACATAGTATATCAAAATGCAGTAGAAGGAATACAGTTTTCAAAATTCAGTGAATTGACTTTTAAATTGATGTGGAATGTGCCTATGCTTATAGATCCCTTGATGCTTCTTATATTATGCATGACCTGATACATTTACAATATGAACACAGAAGTCTTAAACTGGTTGATGTGGCCAGAAACAGGAGTTACACAGACCAGTCATTTGCAAACCTTCTGAAATTTTGTAATTAATCATTCAAGGCCTTAAACACTTCATTCTTAATTGAGTTTACAATGTAGAAGTTTGAACCTACAATTGTTAAATCTACTGAGATTGAATAAATGCCTTAGCGATTAAGAAATTATTCTGACTTTATTCAAGACGGATGAGTTCCACATCGAAGATGAGAGTGGAATTCGGAGGGATGACACCTGGGTGACCTTGTTGGCCATAGGCATAGTCCGGTGAGCATGTCAGCTTAGCCCGCTCACCCACGGACATCTGAAAAGGAAAGTAGCATATTGTTAATAAGGAAGAAAACATCAGAAGAACCAATTACTGAACATTACATCTTCCTAAATGGAAATTTTAATCAAGCTATAGAGCTTGATGCCAACTTTGCAGGTCACAATATGTAACTCAATCAAGTACCTATTTAAAGGACAAATTCACAAATCGTTAGTTTTCGTGAATATACGAATACTAATGACGTAACTGAAACTATAGTGCTTATTTTGGACAGTTTTAGGTCCATTTAGTTAGGGCAATTTTATGTATCAGTTCAGAACTTTTAGTACTGCTTGCAATGTTAGTGCTATATTAACTATGTTTGGTACCATTGTGGCAACCTGATGATATGTGTAGACTTCAATTATAAAGAAAAAAAATATATATAACTGAGTTTTAAACTTTATATTTCAATTGGAATTCAATTTATTTGTGATTTTGAGTACAATTCTACAATGTTTTGCATATATAATAGCTTAAATAAAATTGATTTGCTTGGACTCAATCCAAGCAAAGACGATAATTTAAAGATGCCTAGAACAGCTAAAAGCCTTGATGATATTATTAATTACATAATATATGATAGATTGTACCTTTGCTACGCCTTCATCCCAGCCGCGGATGACCTCTCCCTTGCCAATCTTGAACTTGAAAGGTTTGCCACGGTCGCGGGAGGAATCGAATTTCTGTCCGCTGGTCAGAGTACCCGTGTAGTGCACCACCACAGTCTGCCCCCTCTTTGGATAAGTTGACTCTGTAATCCGTGGGAAATTATACGGTGTTTATTTAGTACAGAGAAAATAAAAAAAAATATCAAAATTAGTGGGTGGGATAGGCACTTGGGAAATCCATTTTACATCATATTGAAATTCAAATGTTTGCTTTTAAGAAGCTTTGTAATGGTTTTCAAACTCTTATTCAATAAGTATTCGGTAATGATCGTGTAACTAGTGTTAATAGGAAATTATTATTATTCTTCTTCGGTCATACATCATAAACGTACCTGTACTTGATTAGTTAAACAGATAACAGAAAGGTTATTTTCATCGTACGATCGATAATGTATGCAGAAGGTCAAAAAGCCATTCGTCACTCCTTTACAACTAGGTACTTACTTTGATAACATCATGACATCTTTAAAACAAGTAATTTTAGCTTCAGGAACTATTCTTTACGATTTGAAAAAGTAACAATGTTGATCATAGTCAGTATAACTGATTAGATTAAACATTACTAAAATGCATACGAACACTCACCGTCGCCAGGCGAAATTGTTTCGACGTCCACACCCATGTTTATAATGCTATTTACAAAAAGTTGACTATTTTATTGCACTATGATAAAATTATAACCACACCGCAAGGCAATGGCGAACGATGGAAGGCGAACGAGAAAAGCGAAGCCGCAACGGAAAGAAACGATCTTGATCGTAATGCGGCTTGGAAGGAAGTACTACAATTTGCAGCCCTCTTATTGGTTATTTGATGCTGCCTCTTTTGGCGCCGTAGCGTCTGAATTTACAGATAAAAAATAATGTTGATTCTTTCAGTTACGGAAAGATTTTTTTGATTTGCATTTTTATTTGTGTATATTTCAATATATTTTAAAATTCCAATGTTAAAATTATTTTATAACAAGAATTTGACCTACTATAATCGTTTATTATTATAAAATGATACCTGTTTATTAGGTCAAATGTTTTATCTTTGGCGTTCATGGACGGCGTTATAGAGCGGGAAATTTAAAAATTTAGAAAAGACCAGACCTATAATAATTATCAGGCAAAGTAAGACGACACCGAAAAAACCTTAAGATAAGATTCGTAATACATTCAATTCCAGTTATTTATAGGCCTATATTATACAGGATGGATACCATATTACGACAATAAATTTAACCACATAAATCTATCCATCTCCCAAGCCTCCAAACAAATTTTCAATCAAATATCTTTCATACTTTAGGCACAGGATTTTTTTTTCGTTTTTCAAATTT
>DWDV01002225.1:0-11870 GCA_018245615.1 Mimoniades ocyalus
GGCACATATCCAGACTCCGAGTCACTACTAGAAAATCTAAATTAGAAAATTTAGTAGTGCCCGACCCGGGAATCGAATCGAATTAATATTTTACTTTAATCATAAATAATTCAATAGGTATCGGAAAAAAAAATCATGTATACAATATTTATTTTACTACTTATTGCCATTCTCTTTGCTTTAATAAGCTACAAACGTACCTGCTTTACGAATATTCTACGATACGCTACGACGCATATGCTACGAACCCGTAACACTAAAATCTTCGTATAAATTGCTGTTGAGAATCTACGAACGTAAAATATTAAATAATTAGGATCTCATAGCAATTGGTGCAATAAGTAAATAAGATATCAAGTAAATAATTTAAAGATACACAGTGTAGATTATAACAGATATTTTTTCGCTTCTATGGTGAGTTTATTTACTATAGTGTTACAGTTTCAAATGTGTACAAATCAGATTAACAACCGAAGTATTTAGCTAAGTCATCAGTAATTACGAAATCGGCCTTCGTATTGAATTCAGGGTCGTACATTACAAGAGTTATATTCGCATTTGCTTTGTTGCAATTAGCCGTTTCTGAAAAGGGAAATTAGTAATTTGACATTATATAGGTTAACACAGTAGTTTAGGTATCAAGTAGTTTAGGTTTCAGCTCAATTAATAAATATAGCGAGATAGAAACGCAAAGCTGGATCAATTTTTCGAGAACGAATATCAGGATGTAATAAAACGAAAATATTGAGAAAACAGACAAATTTCTTAGTCTGAACTCGTATTTAGGTACTTGTTTCATATCCACTTTATGACGAGTATGGAGTTATCGATGATATTGGTCTAAGTTTCCTCCTTATTTGAGTTTTGATTGATTGATTGAAAATATTTTTTCGTCTTTATTTATTATCTACATGTATTTCGTATTTTATTATCTGTTTTGTGTATAAATTATGGCGTACACTTTGTTCCGGCTTAGATCTGTCTTGGTGATGGTTTTGTGTTTATAAATGTTATTGAATTGTTGCCATTGTCATGATATATCATAGCATTTATTTTCAATTGAACAAATCAGATTTTAGAATACTATTGATCGACATATAGCACATTTTGAGCCTAGCGTTTTCAGGCTGTCTTCTGTAACTCAATGAACAGAAATTAGATTTATTATAATGAAGACTGTTCAAGAAACTAGTATGATCAACGACGTTTAAGAAATGAATATGATCATTTTATATTTATAAAAAGAAAAAAATTTTTAATCATACGTTTTAATATAAATATATTTTATCAATATTTTTAACAAAGACTTTGCTAATAATATTGAATATATGTATGCATCTATATTGAATAAAATGTAATTTTTCAATAGTTTTGCTCGGCAATAATCTAATGGCCTACGCAAATGACGGTCTTGTTGGTCGAGTGGTTACAAAGGGAAGGTGCTGAATCTAGAGGTCATGGGTTCAAATCCCTGGTAGGTTACTGCTGAATTTTTATAACATAGAATTTAACTCAGATTTTCTAGTTAAAATTTCTACATGTGGCTTGGAGTCTGGATGTATTTGATAGTGGTGAACGTAGCAGATGAAACCTAGGAACTAGGAACTAGAGCTCTCTTCTGCATCCCTCTACGGGAATTACAGGCGTTATGATGCGCAAACGGGGAAATCAGTTTTTTTATATACAATGTTTACTAAACTTTCAGAAAATAATTTTGGCAGGAATCAAAATTTAATCACTGCATGATGATCTTTAAGTTAGTACGTCTTATGGACCTCTGTTATTTCTAGCATGATATTATTCTCTATTTTTATAAAATTCCGTTAACAGCCAACAGTGAAACAGCAGCTTCAAACGTAACTATTGGTCTGAAAGTCGTTATAGAGAAACAAAGTGTAATTTAGAAGGGGTTGACTTCTTAATCGCCCCTCCATTTGTTTCCCACACATTTACTTGTCCTCCAACATCACCTTTGCAATCGCAAGTAATTTATCTTTGAAATTAATAGCTTGTTTTATATGAAAAAGCCATCCACCAGTTATAATGTGCTTGCTGAAGTTTAATGGTACGACCGATCTGGCTCGACGGACCGGCGATAAATATATGCGCTTTGTAATTCTGATAGCCATATTTGATAGTCAACAATTGCACATAAAGAAGAATTTCGAATAAAGACAAATTCTTGGACATTAAAAAGGAACAATTTTACATGCGAGTTATCGCAAGAGCGTTCGTCATATTAATGCATGCCATTATGAACTCAATGTCCATTACATAAGATAAAAAATGGCATACCGCAACAACCCTCTGAGGGTGCATGGACTTATTTGATAGATGGCTTAACTTTTCCTATGTTTAACCTTACAACTTTTTGATCGTCATTTTAAATATAAGGTCAGAGTTCGGTTTTAGGCTTTTTCATTGTTTCTCTCGATAGTATTGGACTGTAGTACAATTGTCAGTTTGTTAGATTGGGTAATTTATGGACACAAACGATGTTGAACGCGATGGGTAAAGGCAACATGAACATGACTATGGGCCGTAAGGTTTCTCGTTAATACTATATATATGAAGGAACGATTGTTAACGTACGAGGAAAAATGTAGAGTACACCTGTAATCCCCGAAGAGGTGGGCAGAGGAATGTAGTATATGTATATATAGTTGCCTCGAAGGGTAACAGTGTGACTAGTCATTTAATCTACTCTTGTGTCACTGAGTTATAAGATTCGGAGCTTATTAACTCTATGAACGGAATACGCATGAACTTAGCAACATTACATACAAAATGAATCGCGCGATTTCAACTTACGTAACGCTAGTGGTTGGAATTAGTTATTATTTCTCTGCTATAATCATTTTACGGCTCAGATTTGGCTCTAGCTTGGCACTTGGAACCGAACGAAGAACAGAGACCTACTGTAGTACTCTATATAGAGAACATCGTTGATAGATCTAACTGCGACAGTAACACTTTTTGAAAGTGGTCCGTGGAACATCTATTTGATACGGCATTCCTACAACCGACGGATGCTAAAGGATGTAACTGTATAATCTAGATGCTTCCGACGAAGTTTGTCGATCCTAATCTGATTACGATGTAGAGTTCAAGTTGAAATTACACAGTGGTAAGATACACGACAATTTTAACTGTGACAAATGTACGACAAAATTTTAAACGAGCCTCTACATTCTAAAACGCGATCCACATACAAGAGCGGAATAGTAAATGGGTTAGTGATGATAAAATTACTACCGAGAGTTTCTTTCCTGTACTTTTATTCTCGATCGACCACACCTATGGGGTGCGTGGAAGTCGATATACGCAGTAATTTATTAAATATGAGTTTGACTTTCATTAAGTGCATTATAGTAAGTTATGATTAAATAATAATTCTGAATTTGAATTGGGAGTGGAGTACTTTGTTGCGAATAACGTTTCGTACTTCGCACACATGTAAAGTATTGTATAAACGCACAAGATGTGTTAAGTGCTCATTGTATTTACTCTTAGGTATATATGCTCAGAAAGAAGTAACAAAATTAGTCAGAGGTCCCACTTTTAACATTTAGGGAATACGTGAGTGTCTAGCTGGATAGGACATGCCTCAGACGGAAAATACACTAGAGAAGCGTTTCGTTCAAAAATGTCTTTTGAGTCAGTATTATTATATAATATAATGAGGCGAGTTTTGAAATTTCTGTATGTTCTAGAGCGTAATGGAAATTGTAAAACTTTGAGAGCAGCGTGCATCATTAAAATATTCCCTTTAAATTTGCACAGCAAGCCAGTTTTCCAGTTTATTGTCGCAAAAACATGAAATAAGTAAACAGCAGTTTTATATGTTGTGTTATGAAATCAGCGGCCATAACTTCCGAACGTTAAACTGACGCGAGTGCAACGCATTGAGCGGAAATAACGCACGAATGTGGCATATTCTGCGTTATACTTGCATCATATGACATTTGGGTAATTATAAGTTAGTTTTTAGTTGTTTTTTATAATCCATTCTCTGTAAGTGTTTTTCATAGAGTTATTGTTAACATTTTTAAAGATGAATGTTTTTAATGTCAGAAATGAATATTTGTCTCTATTGTTTAAAGACACTACCATATATTAGTTTTAATACTGATGTATTGTTTATCCTCTTCGCAGTCAGATAAACTTGAGATTGGTTTCTTTAATTGTTTTGTTTAATTTGCGTTTGACAAGCGAATATTAGAAAAAGGTTAATTAAAAAAAAATATTGTTACAATCTTCGATACTGGTGTCATATGGTGCATGCCTTTTTGCAGCGAGTAAAGCCCTTCGTCCTTCCTCGTAGTATTACTAATGGCCTGTTTCGGTGCGAAACACGTTTTGTTAGAGATCCATATGGGAATGTATAGTTTACATATCATCCAAATGTACTTTTTGTGCGACGGTAAGCGGTGTAAACTACAGGGCAACATAAGCTATCACTACATCTTGATTGCGGATTGTAGCAATATAACCTGAGTTACATCTATCGTACTAACAATTGATTTTCGCAATTTAGCACATGATATACTGACTTTAATTGTAAATATTTACGGCAGTATACTGCGTTATACGCACCTTAAAGTAGTCATGTTAACTTGTGGAGATATAGAATGAAATGGATTCAGTGTTACCAGGCGGTCAGATTTGATTCCAGCTGATGCCAGAAGTTACATCAACTTTATGATTCCTCCCGCACAAAGAGGAAATCTAACACAATGTTTCAAACACTACGAATTTTATGCAGTCACGGACAAACTTGAGACAAATTTAACATTATACGTAAGTTGAAACTTTGTCAAAGTTAGACAAAACAAGAGTTCAAATATGTTAACATATTCATATTTCCAAGTAAGGAATTGCTCAGGGCTTAATGAGGTAACAAACACCACCTTGATTTGCCTCATGGTGTAGTGGTTAGTGATCCTAATTATTGAGCCGGACGTCGTTAGTTCGATTCCCACAGAGTATTAAGATTTCGGTGATGCATACTGGCATGTATATTAACTTGTATAGTCTAAGTTATGGTAAATAGCCATACACGAAGACAACAGACGTATGAATATATTCCTTAAAAATAACAGAAGAACTTATGCTGAGTTCATCAAAAATTAAGTATTTCTGGGGGGAATTGAAGCATGTTTTTATTGGTTATTTAGAAGAGATAGAAGCATTTTCGTTTTCCATCTTTACAAACGAAAAAATAACACATTTTTCTTAGAATTTATGTAAGAGAAGCAATATATAATCTGCCAATGGATATTAAATCACAGATATTGGTCATAGCGTTGCAAAAATCCAAGAATGCAATAAATTTCCAATCCCGATGGATGCGGTTGGATCTCGGTGCAGGTAAAACTATGGCCGTCTCGTTCTTACCTATGAGTATTCCAATGGAATTTCTTAAAAGTATTTAGATGCGTTTATCACACAAACTAGTCTGCAAGTTACCGCGCCGCTAAAACCTACCTCTTAGCTAGATTAAAGTATGGTTAGAGAACTCATTCTCTAGGTACACTGTTCAACGCGCTATGTTAACTGATGAAAAATGTCTCGCACTGAGCGTAAGCGTAAAAGCAGGAGGATTTTGGAAATAGTGAAGAGTATTTTATATATGAAACGTGAACAAACGCGCGACTGTGTGCTACACTCTTCTGTCCACCTCCTCGGGATTACAGGCGTGATGTTAAGTTTATTTTGTATGTCTTTATTTAGTCCAATGATTACCTGATAGAGAATATTTTATGTTTTTAGGACAGTCATTTATTCTTTAAATATACCATTTTGTTGTTTATAAAATTTCAATTAGTAATTACTTTTATCACATATGTTAACATATATGTAATTATAAAACGTAAAATCCTTCTCTAACTCGTAACTACAACTGACTTTTAATAAGGGTAGTTTTGTTTGAGGGGCAACATTGTAACGAATTTGATGGATTATTTCGTTAACTGTTCATTAATAGTCATAAACGAACCCCATCTGTTTTAAATATTGTCGTTATAGTCGCCTGACGAATCGTCTCAATGATACCGTCTCTTGAGATTTGATGGATTCAAATAAAATTGTCTCAGTGAATACGAAGACATTGTAACAATTTAGAAACATAGTCTTTTGTTTAAATTATATTTCATTGCTATATTCTTCATCATCATTTTTATTATAATCAACCTTTTTAATGTTTTTGTAATAAAACCATTTAATGAAACTAGTATTAAACCAAGATAGACTAGTATTACATCAAGTGATAATAATTAGGTTAAAAACGCTTTGTACAGAAATAGTTACATGCCTATAAATGATCCCAGGACCTCCGACGTGATAGTCTGAATGCTAAATCGTTCAGCTAAAATTGTCCTTTATCAATATGTTTCAACAAAAGCGCAGTATCACCAGTTGACGTAGTGGAATCCAATCAGAATATTAGGGCTCATTTGAGATGAAACATATATAACATCTGTCAATGCGAAACTCTCCCGGACTATTGCAATGTTTAGCATAAATCTTTTCCTTATAAGAGGTAATTCGAGAAATAACATTGAAATAAAGAAAAAAATCACGATGATGATGGCAGTCGATAATGTCTGGTAAACTGGTTGTAACTCTTTTTACGTTCACTGCTGGACTCTCATCTTTCCTATAAAGGCATGAGGATAAGAGCATACGTCCACCACGCTGTTCCACTGTGGGCTAACTGAGATACGGATTTACTGCCAAACCGTCGGTCGAATGTATTTAAGCCACATTTAAGATCTTCGTAGCGGTTTGACAATTGTGCATAGCTGTAATATTACCAACTTATTTGGTACTTAACAATATGCATGTGATACCTGAACAGGTAGACAGAGGAGTGCAATACACTCCCACGTTTCACCAGTTGTATTTACGTCCTACTGTGGTATAGGGGGTGGCTCGTTTGCCGAATACAGATCCGAGCCACGAGTCTATTGGTAAATACAAATATTAAAAATAATACTATTTGATATAGATGTTCTATCGAAATTTAATTTCGAATGATATTCTAATATCGTCAAGTATTTTTACATATAAGATCATCATTTTTCATGTTCAAGATCGAGCTCTTTCAATTGAGCATTTGAAGGTAATTGGTGTTATTATATTACTTGTTCAATGAGTTGTGTTCGTGTGTAAACAAATTTTAATTTGTGTTTACATATAAAATTGCTAACGAGACAGAAATTACAAATGGTAGGTGTCAATCGATAGTAGCAATCTCGAATAGGATTTTAGTATTAGACACTTTATTATGTAGATACATATCTTCACGCCAAGTCCCTTGCGGGGTAGGCAGAGAGCACAGAGTGCCAAATATCTCTATTCTTACAAACCTGTCGTGCTTCGTCCACATTCATCACTTTCTTCATACATGCACGCCGGTTTCGGAGACTCCTAACGTCCCCATCGCATAAAACCTTATAAAACAAAATAAAATAAATAATAATAATATAATAATCTTTTTTTAGATTTTAATGCTTTTCGTGAATTCATTTCAGTAAAATGTGGTCGAAAAATAATTTCGAAAGACCGTTTTCCACATTGTTCATCTTTCGCATTACCCTAGTCATACAAAAACTATGTTGTTGCCGTCTCAGTACAATAATACGGTCGACAACTACCCAATTATCCTACATCAACACGGTTTAAGGAGACGATCCTTATTAACACGTCCCTTCCAGCCGCAACACGTTCTCGCAACAGGTGTGAACTGTGCGGTCATCAACAAAATTTGATAAGGTAGCAAGAAGATCGGACAAGTACCTACGTTGTTGATTTATCTCTTATCTATTTTCATAGCGTGAGGAAGTCAGCGTGCAACAGTGGAAAAACAAAGTTAAGGACAGCAGTAAAAATACCTGAATTATTAACTTAAATGTGTTTAAAGATTTACAACAAATATTTTGTCTAATATATGTATGTAGTAGTCTGACATTTACTCAAATATCTGACATTTAGACGACCAGTGAATGGAAGCAATTTCGTGCTGATTGATGAGTGTGAAGAGCCATGTTGACTTCAAGTGCCACCTGTCGTGCGCTTGATACTTGGTACTCGTATAAGGAATGATTACTTGCTGGAGATACGCCTATATGATACTACATGTCTTACAATGCATACATAATGCAGAATTTAATATTAGCACCCGGGCAACTGAGCTTTACTTGGGTGATATAAACGTACCGTAAAATCACGGCTATAATCCTCGAAGAGGTAGGCAAAGAAGTGTAGGACTACCCACTATGGAATAGGTGGTGAGGTTTTGCGCCCTCACAAAACCATACATTTTAAATTTCATCGAATTCGTTAGTGTCGTGTTTGAGAATGCGATTACTAATATAAATAAAAAAATTAAAAATTGCTCGTTTGATAGGATTAAATATAACTAGATGAAAACAGCATTTAACTGATCTTCTATAACATGATATAATACAAGGTAGTAACGTAGAAAAGCAAAATAATCACGTGGCTACTTTGGCGCCATTGAAAATTACGAAGTGTCAAATTGTGGAACAGTACAGAAAGTTTGAATAAATTTCGAAAGGAAATAAGTTTAAAAACATCGAGAGCGGAAGTTCTAAGTAGTTAGATCCAAGACAATTTCTTGTTTTAAATAATCATAAACCATATTATAATTAATCTCATTTTGAGCACTGCAAGTATGTCTGTATAATTTTCGACGTCGGTAAGGAAATAAAGGAATATTTATTTGCTAATAGACAAAATTATCCATTAAACTCGGATGTACTTTAAATTGCTAAAGTACGAGTAGCTTCTTTGAGCAGTCAGCAGCGTTGAGGATTGCTAATGCACCAAATTTACGCTACGAGGTTTATTAAAGACTTCTTTCAACATACTTTAAGTTCACTGCAGCGCTTGAAGTTTATGGCAGCGCTTTAAATTCATTGTATGGTAAAGTAATAACTTGTAAGAGTTTTCACCCGGCGCTTTTTGAGCTAAGTTTACGGTCTCAGCGATAAATCAAACACCCTACTTACCCAAATAATACCTAACATTGTCATTTAATAGAAAAATGATAAGGCTTGGTTTTAAAACAGAGCATTATATTTGTATAGTGTCTATTATTGCTTCGTTTTTTCGTCATTTTTGAAACGTATGAAGTTTATTGTTCACATTATGCAGTTATTTGTCTTATTATACCTTTCCTTAGTCTGCATTTGTCTTATTGTACCTTTCCTTAGTCTGAATTTGTCTTATTATACCTTTCGTTAGTGTGCATTGTATAAAAGCTTTTAATTCATGTAGTATGTTGACATCGAGTGGTTGTTCTGGAAGGAACGTCGCTCTATTTTGACGCATCGTTTTTTTGAATAGGCAACCATTGTATTTTCATTTATTCCTATTAACGATCTCGACCAGGAGAAAAGAAGTCAGCTTCTTTTTTCCGTGATTTCCATGTTTTAATTTGATTTTTCTTGCTATGTACTTCCATTTCTCTTTGTGATGTTGAACTGATTTTCTTTCCATACTCATCAGAGGTATGTACTTATTTTTTCTGCAAGGGATAGGAACTGCATTTTTTGAAATGTGTTTGCAATGCCTTAACGTAGATCTTAAGGTTCAATGTCAATGTCCATGAGTTCAAGATCTATGAAAGCAGTGACATTTTTCTTATTTGATCCGATTCATTTGTTTAATTCATATGCGATCATTCCTCTGTTAACCATTCCGTAAATGTGCTATTCACATTATTAAGATATTATCATCATCATTAAAAGATATTAGACGTATTTTTTGCTACGTAAAATTTTCGGAAGGGTTCATTTGTAGGTATATAGGTACTTCGCTTGCTTCAGTAATAGTAATACATATTAATGTATACAAATACCTTTATGTGCAAGTGACAACAAAATACAGACAATTTACTCGCAACACCCATTGTGTACTACGCAATGCAGCTGAAAAGAACATCTATGTGCGTCATTTGGATAATAACCGATTTATGTCCAACCTCATACATGTATTTAAATGCGTACGCAAACAATATCAAAACTAAAATATACTACTACCATAATTAACACGCGATGTAAACTAATGTTATAATACGGTTTATAATTTTTATGTACATGATTATGAACTAATTTATATGAAATTCGACGTGCGTGAATGGTCTGAAACAACAATTAATTTCAAGAGGGCTACGTCAGCCGAATGTTTATTGTTGGTGGAACGATGAAACGCGTATTTGTGTTCTGTTCGTCCTAAATAAACGCAAAGTGGTGCAGGAAGGAGGAAGACACAGACTTAAGAAATAACATACGCTGATTACACACTGCCTGTGTGTATTTTCTATACCCAAGTTATGTAACACTTACGAATATCATTGGCTCTATTATGGATGACCACTTTAATTACATCAGAACTCACTATATCTACAAAGGAGAATGCGATAAACCATATTTTGTATATTCATCTTTTGAATGACAAAGACGTTTTTCGCCTGTCATTTTAATCGTTTAATCATCGCTTGCTTATAAGATCTTCGCCTCGAGACAAAACAGCAGCGCCGCTGTCATCCACAATGTCTGGTGTGTTAATTAATCAAGATAGCCCTCACAGTAAATAATTCATAAACAGTAATAATTTGCTTGGTTTATCTTAATAATAAACTACAAGGAATTTCTTCTTCATTTGTTTTACAATTACGTATGAGTACCTATATATTTTGATATTTGAACAAACTATCGCTTGGGACGCATTTTTACCGCAAATAAAAATCGAAGGAATATGAGTATGTACAGAAAAGCATGGAACTGCATCCTAACGTTACGTTCAGCTATTCAGGGGTTTAGTTCGCAGCTTATACTGAAACTATACAAGACTTAGGTACATTCGAAAATATCTTTCGTGAGACGTAAATATAAATATAACATTTGACTGCTTCGTTGATCGTGTTGGTTGTAAGCGCGACTGCCGAGGCTTCCTGGGGGCCAATCTTGGGTCGAGCACTATTGGATTTTTCTAAAACTTTGAGTTTCTAGTAGTAACTTGGAGTCTGAATATACATATGTTCGGTGTATGGCAATAGACTCACCACCTATTCCATAGAGGGAAGTAAACGTAACTGGTGACACGTGGGCGGGTACTACACTCCTCTGCCTATCTCTTCGGGGATTATTACAGGCGTGATGTTACATTATATACATTTAAAATGATTAGACAAGCGATCCGATTACTGTTTGTTTGCTGAACGAATCAAAATTCTTGGCTGGCTGCAGAAAACTCCGAGACCGGTGTGCGTGTATGAAAACAGTAATGAATATGTCATATCACACGTCAGGTCTGTAAGAATTTATCATATTTGGTACTCTATTTTTACTGCTTGCCTTTAAGGAACCTGGCGTGATAATTATAATACATATATCAGTAATAATAAGAATCAAAATACCTTAAGGCATAAATCAATACAGTGGAATCGCAAAAGTACAGATGTATGGTAAATAACCGTAATTTCAACGAATAGCAATATTTTATTATTCATGCGATGTTTGAGTAAGACCTCGCAGATAAAGACAACGAATATTGTTTGAGTAACGGATACTTGTGGATAAAGGTTCGATAATCAGAAATTGTAGGAAGGACACAATACAATATTAAATATGTATGAAATACATTAAGTACAACAGAGAAAAGTGAATTTTGGTTAAAGGCCAGTACGTATTACATACAATGTAGGGTGATCTAGAAATTGTGGTTTTGTCGGTATGAGCCAGCTCGAATGTACATCTCAGACTTCATGGAGCGTGTAGAGCACGGGCGGCGGATCTGTAGGTACGTCTTAAATTTTACCTACCGAACGAGTAGCCTGTAAG
>DWDV01002226.1:0-11870 GCA_018245615.1 Mimoniades ocyalus
CATACCACAAGCTCTCTTGACACTTACTTTGGGATCAGATGGCCGTGTGTGGAGATGTCCCAAGATATTATTATTATGATGAGCAGGTATTTTTTTCAGGGATATATGTGGTTCTTAGAAAGATTATTTGTGGCTCTCAATAAATGTACCTGAGTACCCTCCTCATTTTTGTCCTATTATACTAAAAAAATATCATTTTGTGTGTTTCAAAATGTGTTTTAAATTACTGCCAATGAATATGAAAGACTAAGTGCAACATTGTAACAAATTTGTAACAGAATCGAAGTATCCTGAATTTAAAAAGGCTGCTTGTCAAATTGTTTCAATATTCGAAACAATGTATGTATGTGAATAATTTTATTTCACCACCAAAACCAAATCCAAACACCAATCAGTATTAACTAACCGGGATCTCAAAGAATTACTGAAAAGTGCTGTCACCAATTATTCATCTAATTTTAAAGAATTATCAACAGAAATAAAATAAATGTGTTTAATTTTGAATATTTCATTTCAATACACATATATTATATTTTGTACTTTTATTTATATGTTCTCAATAAATATAATTTCTGTAAAAAAACATATGTGTAAAAAATGTATGTACTTGCGGCTCATGAAAAATTTCAAATTTTGAAAAATGACTCAAACTATCAGGAAGATTGGCCACTCCTAGCCTATTCTGATCATATGAACCCTCTCTATGTTCTTCTTATATGGAAGACTAACTCCCTCCATTTTTCACTATAATAAAAACCATCCTAATAACTTACTCACCAATCTATCTTCTGAATGATCTGACACCTTTTCCTTGTATTTTATGGACCAGTTCAATGTCATTTTTACTGGTGAAGCATTACTTGGTCCAATTCAATTCTTAATATTGGTTAGTAAACAATGTAATTAATGTTGCTTCTGAGTTTACATAACGGGAAGACACCCACAGTGAACTTGATCTCGTCAGTCCATCGCATGGGTTATCTTTCGCGTTGGGTACTTTACACTCGGCCTTGCATAGTGAGACCCGCGATGGAGCTATGGTCACGTCTTGACACATGTCAAAACCTCCAACCCAATGTTTGGAGTACCATGGACCAAATTAGTCCAAAATCATCAGTACCAAATTAATATAATTTCAATTTTTTTACTTATATTCTCATAAGGTCTATATGTCTGACATATACTACTACAACAACACATCTAAAAAGTTATTTTATTCTTTATAGCCCAATAAACGTAGAAAATCAATGACGCCATCAGTGAATAGACCAGCACGGCAATGTAAGAAATTTGGAGAACCAATTGATAACTGTCAACCGCCTCGTCCAATTAGAAAATGCACTCAAAATTTAGAAAATAAAGACTCTCAGTTAAACACTACAATTCAACGTATAAAAATTCCTATCATCAAAAATTTCACAAAAAAATCCCCCGTGAAAATTAGAAAAGGCCAAGATAATGATCAGTTTGACGAAAATTTTGATGTGTCTAAAAGAAAAAGTAAGAAGAAAACAAAGAAGAGATTGTATCCATGCCGTAGATGTGATGCTAAATTTGAAAGTGGCACAGAATTGAGGGCACATGCATTGGGACATCAAGTGCAGACTCGGTAAGTAGACTGTTTACCCCCTTGCTTTGTCTTCAATATAAACTTAGTTATTCACCAAAGCACATGTTCAAAGTATTTTAATGACCCTCTTTTGTTAGAATCCTGCCAATCAAGATAAGTTCACAATGTGCGAATAAATACATTAGAGCTGGGTGGTGAGCAGGGAAGTTTTCTGCCAGGAATCACGACGAAACTTCTTAGACACTATCACAGGTCAATTTTGTGAGGATCCCAGTAGAAATGTTTTGGATTATAAATATTTTGAACCTAATGAACAGGCAGATAGTTACCATTACTTAGGACATTGTTCAAGTGTACAATGTATACCTTTAAGTTCATTTTCCTTTGTGTGTGTTTATGTGTAAATGTGTCTTTTTGTGAACGCTGGGTATGATCACAAGTCTTTTAGTATTATAATACATTAGCAACACTTACGACGGCGTCAAAGTGATTCGGAAATCGACAAATGTGTAAAAGATTTGGCAAATTTCAGGCATAAATGTGACGAATGTGGCCGTTACTTCAACAAAGCTTTCAGTCTCAGGACGCACAAGCGGTCACACTTGACCAAGGAACACAAATGTCAATTATGTGTTAAGACGTTCACATTGAGAGTTGATCTGGTGAGTTTTTATTATTGATTAGAAGTAAAAACTTAAAAAATATCTATTTGAATTTTATGTAAGAGAACGTCATTACTTTCTGGTGTCTACGATGTTTTTATTAGCTAATTTCTTGAAGAGTTTACTGATATATTGCTTCAGTAAATGCCTCAAACGTAAGGTCCCCTTTCACATTTTACATGTGTGCCATAAAAACGAACCCGCGTTTTGAGCATTGAATAGCGTCGCGAGTCGAGATGTTGTGGATGGACTTTCAAATATGTTACCGAAGCGGCATTAGCTTAGATCTACTGTAGCGCATTCCAAACTGTCTGCAATACGACGTGTCATAAAAAGACCCTTAACAAAATTCAAGCATTACACGTCACCTATCACGACATGGCGAGATGCCTCTTCTACCTTTCAATTATTGGAAAAGGATCTTGTCTCAGAATTACAAAATGTTTAGCATTAATAGTTCGTTTTAGGATGCATCTACGTTTCTGATTATTTAGATTTCTGGGAAATGCTAGTGATCGTTAAACTCGCAGCATATAAATCATGTATATCATTTCACCTTTACAGCGACGCCACATGAGAGTCCATAAGAGGACTGTTGAGTGTGATAACTGTGAGGCTATGTTTCACACTAAGGAACAACTGGCTAAACACGCCATCAAACACGCTAAAGATAGTGAAAAGTCTGGGTAAGTATAATTTGAATTATTACTTTGTATTGAGTTGGGAATTGCTTGATTTGATAGGATCTTGTCAATAAACGCTGTTATCAGCATACATACATGTACCATTTTCCTTCAATGTTTAATACCTTTGCAGGGGTTCAGATAATAAGCCGCCTAGAAAAGCGTCCGGCGCAGCAGCAGATCAATCTAATATAGAGTTTAAGGATGTTCAAAACGATACTCATTCCGAAGACGACGGGGTCAGTGATAATTCTAAATATGATACTAAAAACGACAATGTTGTGCTTTCACGAAGAGAAGATTTAAATTATGCGACACAAGTAGCTATAATAAATAAAATGTATAAAGGTAGAGCTATAGTCGATATTTGTAGCATATACAATCTAACCCCAGAATTAGTTAATGAAATTTGGGAGGATAGAGATAATTTCGAAAAACCAAAGAAACCAGGCGTGCGAACAGCCAGATATATGAACAGTATATTAGATACTAGGATTTTAGAATGGTTCAATAATCAAAGGGAAAACAATGTGATTGTAACAGGAAAAATGTTACAAGCCATTGCTGAGTCGCTTGCAAAAGAATTTGGTTTCGTCGCGTTCAATGGTAACATGAAATGGCTGGAGCGTTTCAAAAAGAAATATAATATATTATTGAAATCGGCTCGTGTTAACAGGGATTACACAAACACAGAATCCAAATGGAAAACACAATTTTTCACAGAGACATGGTGTGATGCAAGATTGGATGTGCCAGATGATGATATTTACACAGCCGATGAGGTTGGTTTGTACTTTAACGCCTCCAAAGGTAGAACGAAAAAGATTACGGGCAAGAAATTCATTCAAGGGCACGTGAAGGATCGTTTATCAATATTTATGTGTACGAACGCCACTGGAACTGATAAAAAGAGGCTAGTTGTTTGTGGTTCCGAGGATCCATTAATACATTCATACAGGGATCCAGATACTTTACCAGTAACATACATAAGGCACAGTGAAGCACTATTCACAACTCAAGTGTTTGAAAATTATGTCAGAAGTTGGAACAGAGAGCTGCAGATGATGAATAGAAGAGCTATTTTGGTTCTCGATAGAGCAACGATACATTCGAAATTACAATTTTCAAATTTGAAACTAGTATTTGTTCCGTGGAAGACGTCTGGTTTGATACCAATTAAGAATGGTATATTCGGGAGATTTCGCGACGAATTTCGAAAGTTATTGCTGAAAGATATTTCTTTTAACGTTGTTAGAGGTTTTAACAGAAACTTGACGTGTTTAGAAGCATTGCGTATGTTTGAAAAGGCGTGGAGCAGAGTTCCATCTGGTGTTATAGCTACTAGTTTCAAAGAAACCGGATATGATGTAAATGCAAGTGAAATACAATATGTGGAAATGCCAAGAGTTGAAAACGAAGAAGAAGTGCTAACTGCATTCTTGAAGGATTATGATGTCGAAGATTATTACACGGATCTATCTCTTTTAGATATGTATTTGACTGTTGAAGATGAATTGTTGACCGCTCAGGGAACGAATGTGTCCGTTTTTGGCGGAAATCATAAAGCGAATGCAAAAGTAGAAGAAAAAAACTTAAACGACGATAATTTGCCTATAGGTACGTGCAAACCAGAATCTAGTGAAACAGAAATATTGGTACGCAGAACTAGAGCGTTGGAGGATTTGGAAATAGTACGTAAATATTTGCAATCAAACGACACTTCGTTTGAGGTGTTCAAAGATTTCATGGAAATTGAAAATTTCATTTACAAACGACAGTTGAATCCTGAATCGTGAGGTGAATTTGTAAAGGTCTGATGAAGCCATGTATAATTAGAGGGACAATTTGTTCTTATCAATTTCTAACTCGGGATCGAATGTTAATAGAATCTATAGTGAGTTAGAAAAATACTCACAAATTTCTAATTCCTTGTTACATGTAACTCAAACGTGCCATATGCACAATATATGTAAGTTATAGAAATTGTGACCTATTTGACCTTTTAGCTGATATTAAGCGATTACTATGCTACTATACAATGGGATGTATTTATCATAAGTTTAAATGATATGTTTTATTTTAAATCAAGTGACGAAGATTTTTTTGTAATCTTTCAATTTCTGTTGTGTGGTAGGCGTCTGATTTTTTAAAATTAGGTTTAACCATCCTGATGTCTTAGCTTTTGGCCTTGTTTTTATTTAGTTGCATATTTCATATAATTCTCATTGTCTGGGATGCATATTGCGCGGTACCTATGCTTTTTTAAACGAAATGGTGGTAACTTATTAATATAACTTTCTAAGGATGCTATGGAAACGCCGCACTTATTTCTGCGATTCTTTTTTATAAAGCACGGTATCTTAGTATTTCTCTCCTTCCCTTACCCAGGACTAAGTAGTATAAATATTTAGAAAATAAAATAACTGCACCTTTAAACATTTTTTACGTTTTTAATTATGCTCATCTATATATTTTTATTAAAGACAATTAATAAACCTATGTAAATAAATCTTATTAAATTATTTAGCACTCCTCATGTTTGACTCTTTCGTTGGTCAAGTGATTGTAAGTGCGACCGCCGAGCAAGAGCTCCTGGGTTCGATCCCCGGGTCAGGTAAAGTATTATTGGGTTTTTCTAACTTGAAATTTCTAGTAGTATTACGGAGTCTGGATTCGTGCGCGGTGTGTGGCAATAGGTTCACTTCCCATTCCAAGGTGGAACATGTAAGTGGTGGGTCTAGTGTAACATGTGAGCGTACTAAATTCAGTTCACCCTTTCGGGGAAATACAGGCGTGATGTTAGGTAATGTAATCTCCACGTTCATATTCGTCGAGGCAACTTGTCGGCTGTTGCGCTGCACGTTTTGTCTTGTTCTCCCTGTGTACGTTCGAAATATGTTGAAAGGGGGCAGAATGTTCAAAGTTTCTTCGCTTTACGAATAAGGATATTAGATACTGTATTTTAAATTTTATATTTACTAACATTATTAATTCAACTATGAGATTTAGTTACTAATATCAATGTTATGAAATTATTATTAGTGTTATTTACATTAAGATTTAAGACTGACCGTGATCAATGTAGGTATTTTAAAAAACAATTGTTCTTTTAGAATAACTACACGATACTAATTTCTACTACCTGCAATGTTAGTCCTGCATGCTAACATTGAGATGAGGTACGACAAAATATGTAGTTAATACGTTACGGGAGGATTAACATTAGAAATTATCGTAGTTCCGACATTGTCTCTTAACAAATGATTTCCAACTGGCAACATTGGAAACGGTTGGTGTTGGCGAGCGAGCGTTACGTAATTTAAATGAAGTATGGTATGGTGTGCTTTGCTCTCGTAAAGTATCTGGCATAATGACAGAATAATAATATATGGAGACTGTCACAAATTATTATTGGTTTGCTCTTTGATTTCGGTTGCCACAAACTTTTCAACAAGGCTCATAAAGAATGCCCCATAGAATATATACACATAATGAGGGTATGTTTGAGTGCGCATCTTTCCCAGTAACACCCAAACTCAACAATGATCATTTGCCACCACGTGGGCCAATTATATATCCATATATATAATATGCAATATATACACAATGTTAAGTATGTATGTATTGTTTGAGTTTTAATAGAATTTGTTGTGTATTGTAAGAATGTTTTTCTCGAACGAAACAATTTGGTAAGTTTTTACAAATGTAGCAAATTTTATGTCAATTGAAATTCTGCTGTACGATTATTACAATCTTTAATTACCTGGTAGTTTTTAATTCTATTGCCCTTTTATTTGTGTTATCGTCTGTATTTAAGCACAAGTATTTCCAGCTGTCGTGTGATGTCAGTGAACGAAAAGGCTGAACCTGTTTCATAGAAGATAGGCGCTGGCAGTTCGCGGTTTGTCTAAGTACTGCTACATGCCCTGGCTGCCCATGAGCGCAGCGTAGGCGGTGCGAACAGCTGTGCTCTGCGATCACCAAACCGCATGCCCAGCGTGGGGACTATGAGCATAACCTCTCAAGGAGGCCTATGTTCTGCAGTGGACTGTAATAGATGATGATGATGATGAAGCGCCAAAATGTTGCCAGTGTTTTTAACACTGAATTTTGAATCGCAGTTTGTCACTGTCCAGTCGCTATTAGCGGACATTAACAAAACTTTGCTGGGGTGTTTCCTATGGACAACGTTGTTTACGCAATGTGATTTTAATTGATATTTTTATTTTAAATTGCAGTTACCACTCATTGATTGTTCATTTTAATTTGAAATGTCATAAATGTGGGGCCCGTAGCACTGGAAACATAGGTATACCAGTCTTATTTACTGCTATGTATCTAGAAATCTCATTTAGAACTTTAGTTTTGGACACTGTTCTAGGATATAATTGAGTTAAAATGGGAAATAAAAGAAATATACCAAAGCTTTTCACCTTCATCTCGTTTAGTTCCTTTTAGAATATGTTTCAACAGCTATTTACAAGCACATTTTAATTATTTTATTTCTTACAAATGTTACTGTTCCAGCAAAAATTTAAATGTCCTATGATAAACAATACAAAATTCATTTACACATCTTGTACCTATAAAATAGTAACATCATGACAATACATAATTATTATTAACTATTTAATATAAATGTAAAACTAAAAAAATTAAATTATATTAACAACAAAAACTCATGTTTCATCTACAACAAATACTTGTTATATTTCACTAAATTGCGAATATTACAAATATGTCATTAAAATAATACAACATAAAATCACATATATATTTCCTCAAAGTGGTAGACACAATAAAGTACACTGTAGAACACTTCCACAATTCATGTTACATTATACATTCCACCATGGAAACTAATCTCGGAGGCACTGAGGATTTCAAGTTACATAACACCTAACATTGTCCAATCCAGGAATTGTAAAATTAACACTATTCAGTTATTTTATTATTATATTATTAAGCTTTTAACTTTGATAAATGTTACAATAAAAAATAATAAGCCCCTACCAATTAGTATCCTGATGGTGATACATTTGTTATATTTTGACCCAGAATTGTGTTAATGTGAATAGGTGGTACAAATGTAAAACCAAAGTTGCTTGTATGTGTTTAAACAGCTATTTTTACCTTAAAAGCTTGTAACATTAGATTAACCAAGAGATTAAAACTCATGATTGAAATGTTTCCAACCGTGGCTCTGTAAGCATCACTTTTTGACATAGGTGACAGGGGAAACTGCTCCGAGATTTCCAACCTGCATGGGCAGCTAGAGGTTTTAAGGATAAATAGCCAGACAGTCTGTGATCACCTCTCTTAATAATGTTGTTCTTCTTTAGTAGATTCAGTAAAATAAATGAGCTGATTCATATTTCCACAAGTGTCTGACATTAGATAAATAATGTTACACTACAATGTTCATTTACTGGATGAATGTATATAACGATAACAAAAGTATTACTCACAACTAAAATTTTTAAGTACCTAGTTTAATCTTTTTGTAAAGATGGGGACACATTCTTGCCTAGAACATTCTCTCGATATTTCAATTTTTCGACATTAGTCGGATCTTTAAGGATAGCATCTTCTAGCCTTTCGAATCTCTGGTCTTGAACTGGTTCTGCAGAATTGGTAAAATAAAATTCATGTAGGCTTATTTCTATTTATAAAAAAGGCTAAATTAGCACTTTTAAAGCATTTATTATATGAAATAAATAAATTATTTTAATTATTTTTCATAATTATAACCATGACTGCCAAGTTGGTTGCAGGTGTGACTGGTGACCAAGAGGTCCTGCATTTAAATCCGGGGTTAGACATTATTGGATTTTCTTAACTTAAACTTTCTAGTAGTGGGTCAGAGTCTAGATATGAGCCTGGTGTAAAACAATAGACTTACAAGCTGTGCCATAGTGGGACTTGAAAGCAACTGGTGAAATTTGGAAGTGTACAGCGGAGCACAGGTTTGCTGCAACTATGGGAGGCTCGTAGCACTCCCCAATTCATACGGTATAACTGTACTTACTGTTATAAGGAGTATATCTATCTGATAATAAGCTCTCTAGATTATATCCTATTATTCCAACAACAGCAGCAAATGGTAGTGTTATATATGGTGCATTGGTTCTAAGGAACCGCATTATTAAGGGCCACATCTGAAAGAAAATTTACAATGGTCAATTCCATTATTTTTTCGTAACTGAGAGTATAAAAATTTAGGAACAATTCGTAAAAATTCCTGCAACTTATACAAATTAAATTAACTGTGCACGAATTTTTTTATAATACACGATTGTTAGTTACCATGTTAATATTTTATTGTTCAAATTTTAGGTAAACGATTATATAAATTTGTATGAACTGAAAATATAATCCTTATCTATTTATGTTTGCGGCAAAAAAATCCTATTATGAATGAATGACAAACACTGTCATCTGTCATTGCTACCGAAATGAAAGTTGTCATTATCCAGTGACTTATCGAAATCGATTTTAAATAAAAAAATACGTGAATTTTAAGTTGACCAAAATATCGTTATATCAATGATGCGACAACGTTACTAAAAATCGATTTTCATCAACATATTTGACAACATTCAAAATATGTTACGAATTGTAATCATTCTACTAAATAATAGCGTAAAAAGGCATATTTCTTTGAAATTTTTCGAAAATAAAAGTGAATTTCTTTGTATAAACAAAAGAAAATACAATATTTTTTGAAATGTAATCAATACTTTGGTGACGTCACACGTGAGTAAGTACTACAGACACTTGTGCGTTTTTCGATGTTATAATCCATTTTTGCGCTATTTCTATAGTATTTATACTGAGGACTCGATAAGTCTTAATTACCCCAAGCGGTTTTTAATTTAAGTATATGTTAGATAATATTATTTATTTTGTATTTTTTATTTCATGATCGTAAAAGGGAATTGGTCTATTATCATTCTATTTATACAGTAATCAGAATACTATTTGACTAATGTGTCATTTGATTTCTTATTTACTTATTTGTCGTTTAGAATATGTAAATATAAAACCTATTTACCTTCTACGCCTCAATCACATAAGATTTTGATATTCAAAAACGTTCTTGCTAAAAACAAAAAACTTAGTGATAAATATGGAACAAGTGGACACATTGGACAATAAATTAATAAACAGGCAACACTATTAATTATTGTAATTAAATTATAAATAAAAAACATGCACTATATATTACCGTAATTTCTTTATAAATAAGATGAATATCTTATTGAATAATTGTCATAACAATTATAAAAAATTAAAGCCATGTATTGACTATAAAGTCAATTTTATCAAAAATCGATATTTATCAAACGTCGTATGTAATATAACGATTACGATGGAGACATTCATCGTTTTTCCGTTCTTGTTTTTTATAATTTGAACAACACTGTAAAATATATCGTGATGAAATAATTGTAAAAAATTTTTACTTATTATGTTATATTCATCGTTGTTACTGTTACCTGTAATATTTGTTTTACATATTTTGTTATATAAATTGTTATTACTGATATAGTGTAATAATTGCTATAAATTACTAATATAATTATGCAATATATACAGTATTAAAATTTTTATCTTATCGTAAAGAGAGATCTTTTGCAGCTTCTGTATAATCCGACTATCCGAGGTTCCCGTTAAAGTTAAACTGTCAGGTGTCATGTCAGTGAAATAAAAACATAACCTTAATTTAAACTTTTCAATTGTTATTTAGGAAACAACAGTAACTTGTACATAAACAACGAATGTCTCGAACGGCATTTTTAAATTCGCTACCAAAAATATGTGTTCACAAAGTATTAAATCCAACTATGTTACGTAATACGTACAGTATTGTTTTTAGAAAACAAAGCACGGATACAAGTAAAAAGAAAACGGCCAGTTCCGTATATCGTACCATGAATATTTTTGATAGGAAAGCAAAGATGATGCAACGAGAAAGATCAGCTCAGAGAGAAGACTATCACTTAGCAGAATATATTAAAGAAGAGATCGGTTGGCGGACTGCAGACCGTGTTTTCGATATTAAAAGGACGTTTAAAAACGCTGTGGAACTCGGTAAGACAGTTCATTCGCTGTTAGTTAACTTAAGAAACTATGAATTAGGTCACTTGTTCTTGGAAAGCTTGGCTGGCAGGTTCTTAGCGCTCCTGTCAGTATTGGCTGAGTTTAACAATCGTCATCATGTTATAACAATCAGGATTAACTGCTTAGTATACTCTACGCGCAATAAAATAAATATAAAATGAAAGCTTATCAAACATTACAAATTTTAATTACCCATGATGTACATATATCCTTGCTATGACAATTAACATTTAAGTTTGCAAATCAATCTGCATAATTTAGGTTAAAAGAATCATTTTTTCCACTGTACTTTAGCTCTATGAGGCTCCTAATTTAGATTTGAGTTCATGGTGTGATCATGCTCACTAGGGGTGGCCTGTGTCCAGCAGTGGACTGATATAAGCTCCTGATGTTAATGATTAGTCATTCTCTTGTTGTGCAACATGTGCTGAGGATGTGTTCATTTAATTTTATTCACAAATAATTTTCAAATGTGTTGTGGGCCTTATAATAAACTGAGTCTATGACATACATATATCAATGCCATCACTACATATACCATATACACATTTACACCATACTTCTTATCAGCACTATTATGTCTTAATTAAAATTCCATATTAAATGTAACATTACACTGGTAATTCCCCAAGAGGTTGACAGAGGAGTGTAGAATCCTATTATGTTTCACCAGTAACATTTACATTCCATTATGGAATAGGTGGTAAGCCTATTGTCATACATTGGGCACATAACGAGACTCTTGAGTCACTACTAGAAAATCTCAGTTAGAAAAATCCTGTAGTGCCTGATCTGGGATTTGAACCCAGGACCTATTGATCGGCAGTTACA